>VZTO01004053.1:29252-94469 GCA_013400615.1 Syrrhaptes paradoxus
GGCCGCCGGTCATCTCAGGTGATGGGGATGTTCCGGTTTTTTTGTTGGATTTTGTTTTTCCTGCCAGGAAACCGTGTTCCCGCAGCCAAGGGCTCCCGCTGCGGCCGCCGGGGCTCTGCAGCAAAAAAAAACCCAAAACAGGTGGATTTGGCCCCAAAATGCTGCCGGAGTCCAAAACCAGATCCCCCAACAGAACAGTGCGGGACCCACCACCGGGCACATCCAGCCGCTGGTACCGGGACCGGCGGGGCTGCGGCTGCCCAGGCTCCGGTAGCCGGGCAGCGGGATCGGTCGCTGTCCGGGTGCTCCCGGTACCGGCGACAGCCGCAGCGGGGCTGAATCATTCACCCCCGGTGCTGGGCGGCTCCTGCCCCGGCGGCATCTCCCGGTACCGGCACCAGACGCTCCGGTCCTCTGAGTCCAACCGGGTGCGGAACCGGCATCAGCCGCCCCGGTCCGCGCAGGGTCCTACCGGATCGGTATCTCCCGGTACCGGCATCAGCCGCCCCGGTCCGCGCAGGGTCCTACCGGATCGGTATCTCCCGGTACCGGCATCAGCCGCCCGGTCCGCGCAGGGTCCTACCGGATCGGTATCTCCCGGTACCGGCATCAGCCCGAGGGGACCGGCACCCCCGGTACCGGCACGAGCAGCCCCGGCCAGCGGAGACCCCCACCGAGCTGACACCTCCCGGTTGCGCCGCCAGCCCTATCGGATCGACATCTCCCGGTGCCGACACCCGCTGCACCGGAGCCTCTTGCCAAACCGGCACCTCCCGGTACCGGCTGCCCCGGTGCAGACTCACCGGTGATCAGCCCCCAGAGCCTCCTTACCGGGTCAGAACCTCCCGGGAGCGGCCGCCCCGGTGCCGGTGGGACACGGCAGGGAGCAGCCCAGCGGCTCGGTCCGGTGCGGCGGGGCCAGCGCCGCTGCCGGGGCTGCCGCGGGCGCGGCCCCTTTAAGGCGACGCAAACGGAGCGGCGGCGCGGCTCCGCGGAACAACCGCAGTCTGCGCACGTCACCGCCCGCACAGCCAATGGCAGCCGCGCCGGCGCGCACCCAAGGGGCGTGGCCCGCCGCAGCCACGCCCCCATCCCGCGGGGCGGGGGCGCTGATAAAGGCGCCGCTCCCCGCGCCCCCCCCGCCCCGTTCCGCAGCGCGCGGCGCCGCTTTGCTCCCCAAAAAGTTGGAAAATCAGCAACAAGCAGCAAAACCCCATTCCCCCCCCCCCAATAAGCCAATTTAGCCATTCTGTAATTGAGGTTTTTTTTTCTGGGGGGGGGGGATTATACCCCAAAATAAGGGGTGAGCGCAACGTGCAGCTCAAGGAACCCTAAAAGGGCTCAAACTCGCCCCAAAACTCAGCCCCAAGGTTTGGGGGTCGGTGCCAGCTCTACCCTTCCTCCCCCCCCCCGGGAATGGAGCTTTCCTGGGGATCCACGGCTCCCCCCGGGCACCCACCGCCTCCCCCGGGGACCCACCGCCAGCTGCTGCCCGCAGGCTGGGGGGAGGACGGAGGGGGGGAAAGGGGGGAGGCAGCCGAAGCTAATTTTGGGTGCTGGCTGTGCCCCAGGCCAGGGAATTGCAGGGTGCTCAGCCAGGCACACAAGGGCAGCCCCAGCAAGCTGTATCCACACCCCAAAATACTTCCCTGGGCTCCGGGGGGGTGGTGAAGTGGTATCTTGGGTTTTGCAGGAGGTGTAATTTGGACTGGAGTCGCCTGTGATAAAAAAAGAAGAGAAAAAAAAGAAAAAAAAGAAAAAAAAAAGAGGCCAGTTTGTTCAAAGGCTGGAGGCAGAGGGTGTGGGCAGGGAGGGGACGCAGCGGCATGGCCTAAAAACATGTAGTTAGGAGACCATCAGAGGTTGGGTTTTGTCTTGCTTTTTAATTAAAAATGTCTAAGAATGGAAGGACGCAAACAACATTCAAAAGGTTTGAAAAAAACCCCCAGTTTTCTGCTCCCCACAGGGGCCAGCCCCTGTGCCGGCTGCTCGGGGGAATGCCACGTTGCCCGGTGCTCACGCCATAGCCCAAAACGCTCAAAAAAGTTTCAAAAGCACAAAAGTTTCCCCATTTCGGCAAATTCAGCTCCAGCCGCAGCCCGGAGCAGAGCTCGGAGCATTTCTGCAGCCAAACCGCGGCTGTTCCGAGCCCTGTCTCAGCACCCTTGCTCCCCGTTCGGGACACCGAGAGCTGCCCGCAGTCCCCATCCTCTCTGCAGACACAGCCCTGGTTTATCAAGGAAATATTTTATCGTTTATTTAGTCTGTTCTGGCTGAAGCAGCACACCCAGCGAGGGTTTTGCGGTTCCTCCTTTCGCGTTTACCCCCCTTCGGAGTTACCCCAGCTCCTGGTAACGCAGGAAACCGTGCTCAAGGGATTTGGGTAGAAGGGGGAAATCAAAAGGGCAAATTCTCCGCTGCCTTCTGTCTCCTTCCCACGGAAAGGCAGCAGGGCAAAGATCATTCCAGAAACATCCCAGACGGAGGAGTTTGGCAAGGGCGATCCGGTATCCCAGTGATTTTCCACTGTGAAGAACCCCGGAGAGCAAGCGAGGACAGCGCTGCCTGCACCGGGCTGACCTGCCTCCTGGCACCCCCTGAATAGCTCCGCAGCCCTCCGCGAACACACGGATTCCCCACAATGGGTGTAACGGCCCTCGGCTACAAGAAACACACTGATGCACATTTCTCTCCAAGTTTGTCCTCTTGTTTTTTTCCATCACCATGTGGATTGCATTGCAAGCAACCCTCTGTCCCCAAAATCCACGCTGCTGTCTGTCTGTCCTGCCCCCCCTTGCTTTATTTCCATCCTGCAGTGCACAAAAGTTGCGTTAAGACGGAGTAAGCCCTCGTGAAATCAATCTGGCCAAATATTATTTATATGGTGAATACCAGGAAAAACCTCCAGAACTAACAAGCACGACGACGGCAAACGCCATTCATTTCATTCCACCCCGTGGGGTGACCTTTTTGGGAGTCCCCCCCCCTCCAGCAGCGGGGACACTCGACACAGAAAGTGGCCAAATGCTCTGTGGGGCTACACCAGTCCAAGCCGAGGTGTCCCTGAGCTTCTTCCCTCAGTGTGGGCATCAGTTTTGTTATTTAATTCTTAATAACTACTTAATACAAAATTAATTCAAATTTAATTTTGTATTTAATCCTTAGTAGTGACGAAGGAAGAAAGGAGGTCTCACTCCAGGAGTGGTTAGGTCACCACCCATCAGGAGTCAAAATATTTTCTATGTTCTGTGTAACATGGAAAAATCAGGAAACGGGCAACACGACAGAGCTTTTTTCCAGGTGGGAGAAGCTCCTGCTGGAGCGGCACAAGACGCACGGATAACGCCGACCATCTCCCCCTCCGCAGGTCAGCGGCACTGGCCGCGCCGGCTGCTCTCACACCACGCTGGGGAGCAGAGCGACGCGATGCTCTCGTCCCACTTGGTAAAACACCCATTCAGCTGGAAATGTTACGAATTCTCCTACTCCTTGCCCGTCATCCAGTGTGATGACGAGAATCAGAGAATCGTGAAGGTTGGAACAGACCTCAAGGATCATCAAGTCCAACCGTCAACCCAACCCCACCCAACCCACTAACCCGTGTCCCCAAGCACCACACAGACACGTTTCCTGACCCCCTCCAGGGATGGTGACTCCACCACAGCCCCGGGCAGCCTGTTCCAACGCCTGATCCCTCCTGCAGTGAAGAAATTGGGAAGGAGTCACACTGAAGAGTCACTGCAGCTGCAACACGGACGTAGTGCGTCCAGTGGCTCCAATTTGGAAAATACAACGTAAGCAATGTGAAAATTTCAGGAATTGGGGACATTAGCAATTAATTAGGAACAAATTTGAAATGTTTTCTGATTCAGCAAGTTACTTCAAGCAGAGATTCCAACTCCAACGCCGTCAGAGGAGCGAGCTGCCTTCCTCCATCCACTTCCCTTGCTGCAGGCAGCAGCCATCCGCTCCACTGCCATCTCCTGGCTAATCCTCCACAAACCCTTCCTCCTGCACATCTCAACAGAAAGGACACAGATTAAATTGCAACCCTCTGGGGAATGATTTCGCTGTGGGATGGGAAAAGCCAAGAGCTATGACAGCGACATAAGTTAGATGAGCTTAAATGAATTTAAACCACTGAATTTATCTTCTGTGACAAGCTAACATCATTTCTGTATTTTTTTAAACAGTAGGCAGAGTGGATGGATTACTGTAATCAAGCAAAATGTACGCCTAAAACGAGTAAATTGAAAATCTATGAGACACTATAATAAAATCCAGTTGTCTTCTGGTAGTAACAAAAAGCTCAAGTTTTCACAGAGCACGAGACAACGTTTCAGGCCAAGCAGGAATTTTTCTATGAATTAACAACCAAAAATTACTAAATATAAGATTTCTAAAATAAATGGGCACAAACTCTAACTCTAGGCGAACAAGTACATTCTGACAGACTCCCCGGTTTCCTTGGCGATGGCTGATGAATCATTTTCCGTTACAAACCTGCAGCCAGGACGGGCAGTTAGGTAACGTGCTTCCCTGGTGCTCTCCTTTGGGCCCCTGGGAACTCGGTCACCTCGCAGCTCATACCAAGCCCAGCCTCTCTGTTGACACACGAGGTATTTTCTTTTAGCACCCTCCAGAAACCGTTCTGCGAAAGGGAGGCGCAGGATCCCTCAACCTGCTGAAATCACAGGGTTACATAAGGATCGGAGCACGGTTACCAAACCAGAGCTTGACCAGGATGCAGCTTTCATTTTAAGCGGCGTAAGACCTTTGGACGATCAATGATATCTACGGCTTAACAGAAAGCTGATCCCTTCGTGCTTGGGCTGTCTTGGCAGGAATTATTTTTCAGTCTGAACTAATTTTATGTATCATCATTCTGAGACATCTCCTGTTGCAACGCTGGCTACGTTCTGTTCCCTGCTTAGCCGAAGCGATCAGAAACACATTGTGGGATTAGTAAGATTTCCCAATTGCTATTTTTTGCACTCACGGCTTTTTGTCCGTACGTAGGAGCTTCAATATCATCACAAGGTAAGAGGAGACTGATTCTTATCTCCTTTATGACAATATACGCTTATCCATTGTCTGAAAAACCTTTGGGAGGAAATTAGGTAGAAAATCTAAAAAGAACTGAAAAGGGAACTGGTGATCCTGTGGTTAGGGCAGCAGTCTGGACCAGAAATAACGCAGAGCTCTGACCCCAGCTGTCACTCGCTTACATAATGTCAGGCAGGTTTCTCAGTCCCACATCTGCAGAACAGGGATATTTACTCATCCAACAGGAACACACTGAATTTAATCACACAGGCTACTCACATAGACACACAGCACTGGAAACCCTTCCATAGCAGGTTCTCTTTCACAGCAGTTCTAATAAACCCCCTGGCTTATCAAAGCTTGGTGAGAACGTCGTCGTCTCAGCAATTCTCACAAGGGTGCAGGAGGGAGGCTGAGAGTTTTAAGCAGGGAGATGAAAGCATACCAATATTTCATAGGGAAAGGACACAAACACCACTTCAACGCCCTGCCCCGCACTGAGTTATTCAAGGAAGGAGGAAGGCTGAATTCTTGTTTGAAAAACAAAACTGGAAACTATTTTGCAATACGCTGTCTCGGTCCTTCGTTTTGCAAGCTCTCAGACATGCCAATGCACGGTTGCAGAACTGTTTCGCAGCTCACGATTCACAGACACGAACACAACATCCCATAGTTCTTAACTCACATATTCCCCTCAAACGCGCAGCACATGGCAGCAGCACACGAGAAAGACGGAGAAGGACGACGTTACATTCCGCTATCAGTTGCCCCTTGATTATTATTCTCAGACTACAGGCGAAAACAGGGCTGAGGCAATCTGAAGATGAAATTGCAAAATTAGGACTGTAAACAGAAGCAGCACTTAGCCATAACACACTCGGTTTTGTTCAAGAAGTCAGATACAATTGCAGATCCTCTCAATTTTTTTCAGTTCGGTGTTTCTGGTGGCTGGGGACTCTCAGCAGCTGATGTCTCTGCTGCAGCTTTCTCCTGACTTCACTTTGTGGATCCTTTTGCTTCTTGCTGGTATCAGCTCTCATTAGAAATCTAAATGCATTAACGGCAATGGGAGTACAGGAGAAAGCAAAGTCTGAAAATTTTAGCTCCCTCCATGCCCATCTTTCCCCCTTAATACGTTGCGCAACTTTTCACGTAGGGAAAAATCACGATGATGCATTTCTGAGAAACACGCTACGGTACGGCTTTGGAATGGAGCAACAGCTCGTTTTCATCACCTCCCCATGCTGCTCACGAAATGCTACTCATGAGTCATTGCTGCACTGAAAAAACAACCAAACAAAACCCCCCCTGAACACATACACACCCCCCAAATCTCCAAAACCTTTCCACAACTGATTTGGGGATTGCAGGCTGGGGAATGAGAGGTGCAACATCACCAAACCCCTCTCGCCGTGAGGGCTGTAGCCTCGGCGTTAGCAGGCAGTCAGCCAGAGCAAAGCAGCACTCCTTACAACTTCTTTAACAAATTGTTTTTCAAATTGCAGTTGTGTTACAGGAAAAGCCCTGAGACAGCCTGCATTCGTCTGGAAAAGTGGCTTTCCAACCACTGCCTGCCAGCCATTTATTCCAGCTGGATCACGGTGAGCAGCAAGGAGAAACAACATCTCTGAATGGTTTCACTCCTATACCTTCCTGTAATTCTCTTGCAGCTCACCTGCTTTCCTACAGACAAGGATTCCCACCAAGTTAACAGCGTTAACCTCCCCAGACCACGCACATGCCGATCTTTAAACAGCTCGTTATATTTTCATTCTTGTCCTCAATAGGGAAGCACGTTAGTTCAGCAGCTTATCAGAAAAATCCATCCATCCTACTGTCCCCGAGAGAGCAGAGGGGTATTCCCCCACTAACCTTTAAGCCAAGACTCTGTAAACTGGTCACTCCAGTTTAAAAGGCTCCAATGACCCTTTGGGAAACTGGAAACCCAGTTCAGGAAAAGTTAAGAGGTGTAGCTTCTCGGAAAGACATCCTCAACTGATCGGCATGGGTGTTATTGCAAATTTCTCCTTTGTGCAGAAACAAGATTAGAAATATCTGAGGGAACTATGCTGCTGCTCTATAGGTTGATTAAAACAAACAGTAACGACCCTGTTCAGAGTTCTCTGAGTGGAAGATAATAATTAATAGATCACTTCAACTGGGGACTTGCAGTCTGCTTCCGCACTCTGCCCAGGAGTTTGGCAGGTTTTCCAGGAAAGAGAATTCAAACAAAAGCTGCGTTTCCTTTTTGGTGGAAAACTTTATGTAATTTCTCACTTTCAAAAGTGTTTAATCTGTGCTCTTATGCTGCAGTGCACGGGGAAGAGCCTCCAGCCCTGGAGAACTGTGTAAGAATATTATAAATGCAGGCACGTATCACACACACCCCTTCTCACGCTACATTAAAGGGATCAGTAAGACATCAGTGAAATATTTAGCAATGTGATGAAATAAGAAGACAGACTGCAAACCCTGAGACCAACTGCTGTTCTCGGGGAGCCTCCTTGGACTGCAGTGCTTGGGTAAGTTCTCGGTGCACAGCGATGGCCTGCATTGCAGAACATCCCCGCTCTGCGCATACACACAGCCTGTGACTCAGTCCAAAGGCAGCTATTCCCAATATTCAAATACATTTCATCAGAAGAGATTTGCTAATTCCAATCTGTAAAAGCAGCAACAGATCAAGAAAACAAGAAGATTTATAGGAAAAAAAAAATAATACAGACAGGCTAATTTTAAAAATGGAGAGCAAAAAAACCCCAACACACCAAAAACCCAAACAAGCAAATCCTTCTCAGATCTTTCTCCTCCTTTAGAAAAGCACAGCTAACGAGACAGAAGGCGGCAGCATTGTCCCAAAAAAGCACCGATTATTTCTGAGAGCAGAGGGTGTCCCCTGCGACCCACAACAAACTTTTTCTTAAGCACCAGCATAGATCTGAACAGGTCAACTCAGGTGGCTTGGAAAGCAGGAATGAAATTAATATCATTCTCATTTTTTATTCAGAATTATCTTGTTGCCAGGATAAAAATCTTTATTAAGGACATCTGTGAACCCCCCAAGGTAGACTTTTTTTTCCTAGTGTCTCTAGGACATGGAAACGCTTGCCTTTCTTTTGAACTTCTCTCTCTTTAAGGGTGGATTTTAATTCTTCTGCCACGTTGATTTCTGAAAAGTCAGATGGCAATTCCAAAGCGCTGAAAGCAGTGCATGATAAGATTATCTAGAATTACTCAGGAGAGTACATAGTGCCAGACTCACCGTCTTTAACATAAAAATATCATCAGCTATTGGTTCTAACAAGTACACATACCTCCACGCTTTCCTAACCAAGATGCAGACGATCACACCCAGGCTCCAACTCTACAGGAGTTTTCTTGCTCAGCGGTACACAGTGTGCCCCCCCCCTCAGATAGTAATAATTTAAAAAAATTATATGCCAGTTAAAAAAATAACATAATCAGACTGTAAGGACAGAGATCTGAAGAACTCACAGTCACTCCTGGAAAACAGTAGAGCTCAGAAGCAGGCAAGTAGAGCACAGAACAGGCTGGAAAACTGNGTTCAGAAGCAGGCAAGGAATAAGAATCAAGTCGTGTTTTCCATTAAGAATCACTCATGTCTCAATCAGAGCACAGCACAGAACAGGCTGGAAAACTGTCAGTTAATTTTGTCACGAAAATGGGTCATCGTTTATTTCATTTACCTCCACCAACTCTCAGGTAGCTGTCTCCCAGGTTTAAAGACCAAAACCAACACTAAAACCAGAAACTTGATCCATCTTCTATTTACAAGTGAGATGTTCCTTATGAGCAGGTAAAAAAAGTCTTGTTGAGCCACAGATTGTTTTTTTTTAAAATACTGTTAGTCAATAGAAATATGAAATCAGAAAATAATAATTTAAACATTTTGCAACCCTGAGCTTAAGTCCCACGAGTGAAAAAAAATTTGACATTATTAGTGTCCTTGAATGCCTCCCTGCAAGCTGCATATCGTTTTATCATGTTCTCAAAGGCACATTACTACATACTCTGCAAGTAATAAATCAAACCAAAAAGTGTCAACACAACACTATCTTTGCACAAATAGAAACAGCCCTGCTAAAACTCGAAAAAAAAAGGTCCTCAGTCCCCCTGACTGTCACACTATTGGTCACTGTAATGCAAAGAAATAGTCAACAAACTCCAATGTATTGCAAAAATACTGATTTTTTCAGCTCAGAGGTAAGCTTGGTCTGTCACTTGGCTAGAACTGACTCAGCCTGTCAAAGGGAAGCGTCGTCTTTTGAACTGCACACCCTGAGCTCCACCTCCTCCTCTCCAACAAATTGAAAATAGCTCTTACACGCTCAAGAGACGCAACAGGGCAAAGACAAAATCACCCAGAGGGACCGCACTGAGATAGGAAATTTCCCCTAAATTCAGCTTACGGGCCTCTTTCAGCCGTCTGTAATTTCTGATTTGGTTGGGAACACCAGGTGGGCGTCAGGAATTTTGACGTGTGCAGCAATACAAACCATCAAGCAGCACCTGAGCTGTGTAAACAGGAGAGTCAATAATTCAGGCATGACAATACAAAACAAACAATCACCACACCTTTATCCAGGACGATAAGTTCCTCTGAGATAACCCACTGAACAAACGAGCTCACATAGCTCATGCCTTTAGTAAGGATAAGGCACTGTCTGCTGGAATAGCAGTTTACATCTCTCCAGTCCTTTGAACTGCTGGACTTCCCACAACTCAGTAAACTTTGCCTTAGGCTGTAGGATGTTTGGAAAAAAAAAAAAGACCCAAAGGTGGTATAATTTGTCTTTGCTCTTCTTGGAGGAAGCATTTGAACACCACAAACCAACCCCTTAACTGACTAAACACAGTAAAGCTGATACAAAACGTTACACTTGGTTTGTCAACAAAATAAAAAAATTAGAAGGCAGAGCAAATCTCAGCCTTTAATCCTGCCTTTTGTAACACCCATTTTCCCCTCTTTTGCTGAAATACGTACTTTATAAGATATCACACTGCGGCACTTTTAGACCAGTATGTCAGCTTTCGATATGTTTGTCCCAGATAATCTGTTGACATCATGTCACATTATGACAGACTGTTAAGCAGGTTAGATAATTTAATCTTCTTCCACAGAAAGGAAGTTCATAAGTCTTAGAAGGCAAAAAAAATACAAGGTGTATCATTGCTATAAACTAAATAATAGAAAAAAAAACTGTCCCAGATTTTAGAATTCTGAATAGCAGCCTAATACTGTAAATTTATTGAGAAGAAAATCATTTTGCAAAACTGGAATACAATTGATTTACCAAGAATTTTTTTTTTTTTAGCATTTAAAAATCATTTAATAACAGGCCTGACCATAAAATAGTAGCACAACAGAAATGTAGGTTGCAAATGTGACGTGGAATGCATAGAACCTCTGGGGCGGACCAGCCACAGTAAATACAACAGTCGGAATCACGAGTGTAAGTTCACTTTCGTAACTTTCTTTTCTAAAAGGTAAAAGGGTGTATATAAATATTATAGAGAAAAACATTTTAAAAAACATTGTTTTATTTTTCAGAAATACTGGAAGGGGTTTCAGCTCAGTCAAAAATGAGTAGGTTTGTTGGGCCAAAATTACCCTTTCTGGTTCCTTAAGTTTCCTACGCTTGTTATGGAAAAAAACCCAAACCAACATTGATAATGAGGTGGTAGGAAATGGTGAAAAATATCAACTGAGAAGCTAATTCTCAACAGACAGAGTAGACGGCGTTTCAAAACACAGTGCTTAACAGCATTAACCTTGAGGAAGTAACGCTGGGAAGAACCATTTCTGCTATATTGAAAAAAATGAACCCCATTAGCCACAAAATCCCAGTTCATCACCAAGCAGAACGGTAAGTTAGACATCTGCCTATGAGGATCTCTGGATGTATAGTTTGGTGGGATTTAGTTGAAAAAGCAGCACAGAAGAGTAGGAATTTTAAGGAAAAGAGGACTTACAGTACATTGCCTTGGGCCTCTGTCTTCATTGAAGGTGGCAACAATTTCCTAGATTGCATAATGCTGCTATATTTAGTTTTAGTTGAAGAGAAATACGAACCTGAAAAAATAACAGCTACTCACTGGTTAAAACAGATACATTTGGCATTCCAGCCCACCATCCCTGCGCTAACTTGTCGTTTCCCCCTCACTGCCTCCCAGGATCACGAAACAGTGACACGTCTACAATTCCAAGGTTCCTATCCTACAACTGTAAAACTGAGATTTGCCAAACGTGTGACTACGACCCCTAGAAATCATCCCATAATTTTATGCACATTACATTTATGGGACAGAGCTTCACACGGTACATACAGTGCCACCAGCTTTTTCTTAACAATGCAACCGAAAGACCATCGTCTCATTCAAACTTCTCTTCTCACTCTTACAGTCAACCAGTCAGAAACACCACATTTACGATCTCGCTTAACTCCCCTCTCCTAACAGCTCCAGGAATTCCAGAAAGCAATCTGAAGAGCAGCATCTGATATAATCCCCAACTTCAAATCATACCACGAAAAGTCACTAAAACCGGCTCTCCTATATAAAGGGACAAGATGCTTGGCTGGTTTGAGATACTCGATTCCCTCTCTGCTGCCAGATCTCTCGTCCTCTTGTGACTCTCTAGTGGGTCCCTACATGTCAGAGGTTCCCTTTCTAACCCATCTCATACCTCAACTGAACTAGAGAAAACCCATGGAGCAGGAATACAGCATCCCAACGTCCTTGTCCAAAAAGTTTAAGAGAAAGGTAATGGGGGAGGAAGAATAAAAAAAAAAAAAGCCCTACTAAAATAAATTACGTAAAGTTCTGAAATCAATATCACTTTTGAGGCAACCTTTCCAGAGACCTCTTGGGTTCCTTTCTTCTCTGAAGCACCTTTTAAGTTGTATGGTTGTAAGAATAACTTTAACTATAGAAGCTATATGCATCTTTTAAGAATCACATTTTGATGATTATAAAAATTTATCTATTGTACAACATAGGTCCAGCTACACTGAAAAAATTACACCGCTTATTGAAATACATTTCATTTTAGAAACAGACTACTAAATAGGTCTATACAAAAAACTCTAAAATAATTTCTGTAGTAAAATAAAGAGTGTGTTAGGAGAGCTACACAAACAAGAAATTTTTTTGTCTTTCTTTATAATGCTCCAATATACTGTGATACGTGGCTGGCTCACTCCATAGCCGGCACCAAAAGCTGAAAAGAATCCATTACGATACACAGTGATACAATTAATGCTCTGTATTAATCTCACAGCCTTTCCGATTAGTACAAAGAAAACCGGGCCTGTCTCCTCTTTGAGGAGAAGTCCAGGATATAAAAGCAAGCATACCTCATCAGCTGATATGAAATTATAAAATTCCACAAGTCTCAGTATCTGAAATTTATAAAAGTCACCAGTAAAACGCAAGCAAATCGGGTTTAAGTCCTGTTGGTTCCCAGGTTCAGATGAGCACTGCTGATCCAAGACAGGATTTCCTTGTCTGTTAACCGATTCGAGGGAAAAATCAGGACCATCTGCTGGGGCTAAGAGAAAGACAAAAATCCTCACCAACTAACCCTCTGTACTTCCACGAGGGCACGTTTCCATGTGCATAAAATGGGCAAACAGCTGGCAGGAAGCAACGGTGTTAGTGGTGCTGTGCTGAACTGTTTTTTTCTGCCAGGTGTCGCAGAAAGTTGTCCTCACTCTGGCCTCTGTGGTTTAAAGGCTCACTCTTAAAAAGAGCTGGAGGAGGGGGTAAATGAGGAACCGGGGGGACTGGGAGATGATGTGGATGGTGAGGATGAGGATGTAGGTGAAGGTGTGAATACGGGTGGGGAATGGGGCGTGGAGGAAGCGTGCTCACGGGGTTGAGGTTGATGGGGGGAGCTGGGGTGGTGGGTGTGTTCACTACAGCAGGGACCGTGGTGGCAGGAGAAGTCGTGGACAGTGGGATCTGGACAGCAGTTGACACATTGACAGGGCTTGTAACTCGGAAGCACTTCTCCTTGTGTGCCTTGAGCATGTTGGAGAAGCGAAATCGCTGGCCACACACATCACACGGGTAGGGCTTCTCCCCTGTGTGAGTTCTGCGATGTCTCTTCATGTTTGGGCGGCTGGTGAAGCTTTTCCCGCAGATTTCACAGATAAAGGGCTTCTCTCCTGCCGAACACAGATACAGCAATCAGTCGGGTGCAGAACATCTGCTCATACTTACTTTACCATACTTATGCAAACAAACTGCATCCTGCAAAAGCTACTGTGACTGCTACCTTCAGCAAATAAAGAGACAGCTGTTCCACAGCAGTCAGTCCTCAACTTTTATGAAATCCTCTCTCACCTTTGGATTTTGATGCATGAGACAAGCTTTTATCAGGCTTTGGCATGGGGACCCTTCAGACCAAAATAACAGGGAAGTAAGCCAGTCCTCTCATTCTCCCCCACAGTGGACTACAGATTTAACAGTAAGGTAATATGTTAACCTCTCCTGTCTGACTTTCTAGGCTGGATAACAGTTTTGATTCCAAATTCCAAGGAAGAGAATACACCTGGAAGTATCTGTCCTGCAGGTACTTGTGCTTTTCTTTGACAAGCTCTTACCAGTGTGTGTTTTCATGTGCTCATCAAAGTACTGCTTCATGTTGAAGTCTTTGCCACACCACTGGCACATGAACTGTTTGTGCCCGATGTGGATGCTCATGTGGGAACGCAGCTGGTACTTGTACTGAAACCTCTCATCGCAGTTCTGCAACAGAAAAACAGCAACCCATAATAGCCAGGCATCGGCACCAGGACGCAGGGCAGTCATGGCACAGCACTCACATGTACTACGTGAAGGAGCAAAGAATACCTGCACTAGCAACACAGGCAGGCCCTCACGCAAACACAGAATTTGTATGATTTAACGAGAGTCTGGCCTGTACTGAAAGATCTGCTGGTGCAGGAACCTTGGCAAGGAGCGTGGAACAGCCACGACCTTCAGCTGACACAGCTGTTGGCAAAAGCTCAGCAGAGACACGGTTATGCCACCAGAAAAGTGCTTCTGTTGGCTTAAGGTATCATTCAGAGGTCTTGCAGCTTTGCCAACAATGTGTGCTGGACTACGGCGTGCCTCCACTAGAGGACTCTGCTCTCCCAGTAAAACCAGCAGCAGCTCTGGTGGGCAGGCTTGTTTTTCAGCAAGCCAGCCTGGTTTCCAGCTATTATTTATTGGTATGAGGTAATTTCTTTCCCTACAAGTCTTATCCCCGAGACTCCTCTGGCTGCACTACCACCACCACGACTGTGTGTCTGGCTGGAGCTGTGTCCCTTTTTGGGCAGGGTGAGCCACCAGACCTGTCCTGGGAACAGCAAAGGCTCTGCACCCCCTCTGCCTCCATCATGTGATGCCCACAAGCATCCCCATCACATGATGGAGACATTATCTGCCCCAGACATATGACTGGGTTAGTGTCCCACACGGTCTCCTTCCCCAGGGCAGCCATAAAATTACAAGCACAAACCCACGTGAATGCATCAGAGAGATATCCTCCCCCCAACAACACACTCAGTTCAGGATATGCAAGTTCAGAGCACTGCCTTAGATCTCAAGGAGGTAATACTTTACAGCGAGGACTATAGTTTTTCCCTCAAGCAGTAATTTGTTTATTTGCACTGTCGCCATTTCTGTCTGTTTCCTATCTCTCCTGGCCGGGCCAGGGAGGATTAATTTGCATCAGGGCTTTGCTCTGAACACCGAGCTATTCAAATCCTGCCCTACCGTGTACTCATCGAGAAAAACACACAGCCAGCAGCAAAAGCAAACCAAACACATCTCAGTATGAACTGCTGCTTAGATGCGCTCCTGCTGTGCTCTCTCCCATAGAATTTCCCCCAATTTTTATGAAACTACCTCATTTACAAGTCAGTCCGTTCAGTTTCCACCTACACGCCCTACTGACAGTGCCACTCATTTTACGCCTCCCGCTACCGTATCTGAACATATCAACAGTTGCTGCCTCACCTCACATCTGAAAGGTTTCTCTCCAGAATGCTGTAGGGAATGTACTTTGAGAGACATGCTGCGTTTGAATGATTTTCCACAGGTTTCACATGTAAATGGCATGTCCTTTGTGTGTGCTGCAACACAACAGTACATCAGAGGGTCATTCAAATGCAGACAGTTCTTGAACCCATTTTTTTTTCTCCAGTGCTGAGCAGGAAAACGATTAGTGCTGTACAGCTTGTAGGTATATATACATACGTACACACATATACACCCATATTTTGCTTGCTGCCAGTACTACAGACTTGAACTTTTTGCTCTGGATAAAGCTCAGACAACTGAATTTGCCCCATTATCATCTTCCTCCAAACAGCAATTATGAGGTAAGAACCCCAAAGACACATTATGAGGCCAACAGGAGTGCCGATCAGTAACTCACCAACCATATGTTTCCGCACGTGGGCCATGGTGTAGAACTTTTTTTCGCAAATCTCACAAGAGAATTTCTTTTCTGCATATCCGTGGACAATCTTGATATGTTCATGGAGGGACCAGAGCTTCTTGAATGATTTATTACAGGAAACGCACTGAATGAATAGGATAAATAGAAGGAAGTTTAAATTAGAAAGATTCAGTGATTCAAGTTTGGGGAGTTAAGCCATGTATCTTCCTCTTCCATGACAAAAAAAGCCCGAAACAAGTCAAAAAGCTCTATACTGTCTCAGACTGTGCTTCAAGCTTACATTTACTGTTTCACACTTGAAACAAGTACACTGCGAAAAGCCAGACCAAGCAGGATTCGAGAGGATGTTAACACACTGCATTTTGGTGCCACCTGAAGAGCACCGCAGCCACTGCACTGACTTATTCCCAAAACACAACAGTGTGTATAGCTGGATGCAGCCCGCGAGGAGCTGACACGGAGAAGACAACTCCACAGGCACCGATGCTGCTGGTGGGGGAAGAAGCGAACAGAAGTGGAGGAGGCCAACACCACCAAGCTGCCCTAAACCCATCTGCACGTCCAGCCCTGTCACCCCTCAACCTCCAGGTCTAACCGCCCATGAACTAGTCAAAGCTCTCTCATCCTTCAGCTCTATGCAGAGGACAGGTTCCATCCTGCAGCTCTTGACCGTGCAGAGGTTGGTACACAGCTCATACAGCAAAGCAAGTTGTCACCTCCGTCGTTCATGTCCTGACTCTTCATTTATATGTATCAGTAGCACTGTAGGTCTAAAATGACAATATGCAAACAATGTTTTAATTTCTTCCACAACTGCTGTGAAATGTCCAGAAAGTCAGACACGAGCAGGATCCACAGGCTTTCACGCATCTTTTTTTTTTTTTTCCTCCCAATAGTTCTTGCTAAAGACTTGATTAAAAAATCCTTTTACAACCTTGCAAATTCCAGAATAATCTTAGTTGTAAAACTGGATAGCAGACACACAGGCGAGGAAACCGAGTCATTGTCAGCTTTGAAGTGAAGAGGAAGGAATTGCGGCTTGTTATTTTTTTTGTTGGGGTGTTTGGGGTTTTTGGCACATCTCCGTTTTTCTGCCTATCAATGACCCTCCTTCCCTCAAAGAAGGGCTGTCTGCTGTTCTCTGCAGAACTAGCACACACTACGCCTTCTGTCAACTTGTTTCTTCTCTGTACAAGTTATGATTCTATGAAGTTATGCTGCTTCCACAGTGCTTGAACCTTTGCAGGCTTGGAAACTCCGGTACACAGCTCGCCACGCTGACTCCAAGGAGAGCCTCTGCCTCTAAAAGCACCTACTTGGAGGCCTGTCAGGAACAAACTGTAGTCCTTGGGGGGGAAAAAAACTCTAGAGATTAAAGCAACGCTAAGAAATGATCAAAAATCCTTTGATTTAAGGTTAAGTGAGCCCTTGAAGTGGTCAGTCTGCAATTGAAATGACAACCAGCAGGAAGTAATTTAGATCACTCATGGAGACCTACAGCACAGAGAGTCTGAGATGGCAACAGAAATTCTGTGAAGATGCTAATATCGAAAGGATGAAAACCAGAAATTACCTGGAAAAACAGATGTATTCCATCACTTAGGTGAAAAATATAGAGGGGAGCCAGCCACGGTTATCAGTTCGATTACCACTTACATAATTAAACCATTTTTTTTTCCTAGACAAAGCTCCATATCCCCCCTGACATATTAAACCTTACATTAATGTAAAACTTTCGTATCGCCTTACTCCTTTTGCCAAGTGTAATAAAAACACATTAGGAGGCAGCTGTGAAACACATTCCAAATGTCAGGATAGACAAAAATAATTGTTGAATATATGCTTATACTGAGAACTNCCAGAAATTACCTGGAAAAACAGATCTATTCCATCACTTAGGTGAAAAATGTAGAGGGGAGCCAGCCATGGTTATCAGTTCGATTACCACTTACATAATTAAACCATTTTTTTTTTTCCTAGACAAAGCTCCATATCCCCCCTGACATATTAAACCTTATGTTAATGTAAAACTTTCGTATCGCCTTACTCCTTTTGCCAAGTGTAATAAAAACACATTAGGAGGCAGCTGTGAAACACATTCCAAATGTCAGGATAGACAAAAAATAATTGTTGAATATATGCTTATACTGAGAACTTGGAAGGTAACTAGCAGTGCATCCGGCACTTGGAATATTTGGGAAAGTTTCTGGACCTTATTCTCCTGGTACTGGATATAAACCACAATTTTTATAATTTCTTCTTTTCCTATCACTTTTGGACGCAGGAACAGAACCCCTCAGAACCATGTGTGTGCATGGATTACAGGATACTTCTCTATTCAAACTACTCATGAATTCCTGTTTAAAGTCAAAAGATTTTATGCTGTGAATGAGGCACCTGCACGGTAGGGCTTTCCTTAAATTTACATTTAAATGTTCTCTGCTACACTAAACTTTTGAAGTAGCTCTTTCAAAAACTGCAAGGACATACTGAGATGTTTATGCACNCTTATACTGGAACCTGGTGTTATTCTTGCCCAGATGCAAGACTCTACACTTGCTCTTGTTAAATTGCATTAAATTTTTCCCCGCCCAAATCTCCAGCCTGTCTAGGTCTCGCTGGATGGAAGCACAGCCATCTGGCGTGTCAGCCACTCCTCCCAGTTTCGTATCATCAGCAAACTTGCTGAGGATGCACTCTATTCTTCTGGTACTGGATATAAACCACCATTTCTGTGATTTCTTCTTTTCCTGTCACTTTTGGACACAGGAACAGAACCCCTCAGAACCATGTGAGTGCATGGATTACAGGATACTTCTCTATTCAAACTACTCATGAATTCCTGTTTAAAGTCAAAAGATTTTATGCTGTGAATGAGCCACCTGCATGGTAGGACTTTCCTTAAATTTACATTTAAATGTTCTCTGCTACACTAAACTTTCGAAGTAGCTCTTTCAAAAACTGCAAGGACATACTGAAATGTTTATGTACTTTCCTAACTATGCTCGAGAGTCATTATCTGATATTATATTCCTTCCTTCAGTCTTCCTCCTATGAGCTGAAACATAAGGAAAAATAGCATAACGTTATATAGAGCTGCATTTGAGTCTTACAGCGAAGAGAAATTGCAATAAATATTTCATCTGTCTCCCACACAGTGGGAACTGAATACCAATTCAGTTTAGCATTTAAGCAAACAAACAAATCTTAAATCTTTCTGGTAAAACTCACTGGATAGACAAAAAACTCATTGCCCTCCAAGCTCTGAACATTTCAGCTGCACAAAAACTGAACTCAAGCTGCTTCATGCTGGCAGGGGGATTATTTCAGAAGTAGGTGGCAACGCTGTTGCCCAGTTGAACAAGGCAAAAAAAGCACGTTTGAATCACCAGATAAAACAACAGTGCCCCCAGTTACATGAGAACATAGATGCCTACGAGCGAAGTACAAACCACAGATGAATCAGAAACTCTGAAACTCCTTCCACAACTTAAACTTTAAAATGGTTCTGTTACAACACAGGCTTCCATTGTTGTGTAAAATTAAAAGCTACAAATCTTCTGGTGAGAAAGACCAGAGACCTTTATATTATCCGTGAGATTTACTGAGCTTTTTGTACTGGGAAAAGGGCAGGCTCATGAGCAATTTACTTGCTGAATTCGTACACTTCCATACCCACACACGAACATTACTGCAATTACTTGTATATGTTTATCTCATTAGGATTTTTACACTTTAACACAAGTTCAAGTCCTGACTCCACTAGTTTCCTTCTCACCTGCTTGCCTCTCCACTATTTTACAAATTTCTGATTCCAATACCAGCGAAGTGCCATCGTTCCGTTCTCCCTTAAAACCTTACCTGGACGTATTCTGTGACTGATTTCAGGACACTGACACTCTGTGAACTTTAAGGCTAGGGGTAGCTGCAGGTACTCAGCACCTGAAGAAGGAGGGTTTATCCTGACAAAGTACTCCACTGCAAATGTATTTGTTTTCAGGACAGTTACTCTTGAGTCTGACATTGGTTAAAGAAGCTTTGTGTTTTCCCAAACTCGTAGTTAAACACTAAAGTAACTCTGCTAAAGCAGATGGCAGATGTACACTCTGTTCCCTGCAATTTACTTCTTTTGGAAGACACCAAAGCGTTGATACGTAGAGACAAGGTCTCGGTCAGAACCTGGTCTGTGCAAAAGATTTCCCCCTCTGAAGTGTCCGCTAGCTGTATCCAGGGCACGACAGAAGGTATGGAAATCTGGCAAGCAGGTGAGCAAACCTACCTGGATATTTTTTTCACAGTCTGTTTGCTGGTGAAGGGACAGCTCACTTTCTAGAACAAATTTCTTCCCACATTTGTCGCAGATCTGCATGCGCCTGTGAGTGACGTTCATGTGCTTCTCCAGGTACCAGCGTGTGTTAAACACCCTGGGGCACTTCTCACAGGTTAAAGTCTCCTTCTCTTCACACTTTGATTTCTGCACAGGTGCCTTGGGCTCCTTTGCAGCTTTCTTCTTACGCTTGGGGGGCTCCACACTCTTTCTACGACCCCTTGTAGTTCTGGGTGATGGGGAAGTTGTGGCTGCTGCAGCAGATGCAGCTCTCCTTGTTCTCCTTTGTGCAACACTAACTTTTTCCACTCTTTTCTCTTTTTTCTTCTGCCTCTCATTTTCCTCATAATCACTACTGTCTTCAGTGGCCTCGTCCCCACTGTCACCCTCCTCTTCCTCACTGCTGGTCTTAAGAACAGCAGTCTCTTTGGACTGGGAGGGGACACCCTTCTCCCCTTTTGATACATTTAATGTTTGGTTGTTAAGGTTTACCTCTACTATAATCTGCTCCCTTTTGTAAGTCACTTCATCTTCCTCCTCTTCTTCCTCCTCAGAGTCGTCAGAGTTTTCTCTATCTTCTTTCACAGCCCGGACCTCTCCTACCGATCTGTTCTCCCTGAAATATGGCTGCTCCTCTCTTTCATGGAGATGTGGTTTACTCATTTTGCTGTCCACCAACACAGAGTAAGGACTTCCTGACTCTCTCTTGTATACTTTGGTGGACAGATCAAGTTCCTGGCTGGCACCATGATAAAACGTGGGTGGCACTTGACCACGGCGACTGTCCTCTTGCGCCATCCCTGCTACATGTGCGGCACAGTTTTCAACCAACTGTTGGCAAGAATTGGCCGTTTGACTCATTTGGGGGGCCCTGATTCATTGAGCACCTTTAATCCTGGAAAACCAAGTAAGCAGCTTTAAATCAGGACGGGCTCTCAAGACCGATGCCTGTTCCATCTACACAGAATGATCAAAATAGGATTCTCTGGTGGTGTTTTGCACTGATGTGTAGGTCACAGAATTCTGGTATTATGGCAAGAGCAGAGCAGTAGTAATTATTCTTCTGAAGAAAGTTGCCAACGAACCGTTGAACATTTTATCTATAAAAGACAACAGAGAAAACAAAGTCAATTAAATAAAAAAAAAAAATCACTAAAATCTCCATCAAATTCTTTTGTTTCGAGTTTGTACAACCCCGGTAAAGCACAGGGTATATTATCTCTGAGCTGTATCTGCTGGGGACGGGCTGTCCTATAGCACTGTCTCAAGCCGAACCGGCAGTTAGGTACAAACACACGCAACCTTTCATGGGACCAGAACTGGTACTAGACTCCTGAGATATGGAAATCAAGGCATGCTATGAATTTTAAAATGAGTATTCTCCACCCACCAAAGATCACCACCACCTGCCTCAATGCTGGGTCAAGATGCCGATCTGCCTTTCTGCTGGACTCTTGGGAGCACCGATGGCTCCAAGACTCTGCTCTACTCCCATCCGCCTCTCCATCAAACAAGGTGCACACCTCCACAGAAATCCCTCTTCTCCTTCTGTGTCTCCCAAAGGGAGCCCACCCTTGCCCAGAAAGAGGACATATTATACCCAACAACATTCCATTAATGTAGATATGCATGAAGAATTTCAATGGAGACATTTTCTACTTGCAGCACTAAATCAGATTAAGAACACCGTGTCCCCTGCTTCTTTCCACCTCAGAGATCCCTCATACAGCCTCTTGATTTAAGGCACTTGCTCTTTTGTCTCATTCTCCCTTCCCCCAGCTATTTATTCCTCAATGCAGGAGCCAAACAATATTACATTTGCCCATCTAAATTTCACTTGCAGTTATCCAAGTTGGAATTTGACCAGGACACTGTTATTTCCTCTTGCAAAAAAATGCCACGTGATCCCTAATGAATACAAGTAATCAAGCTCTCACATCTATTTTTCACCAGGACAATTACATTTTGGTAGCACAGTACTGCAACATCATGCCAACATTTTTGGCTGCACAGATCAAGTCAGAAATACACTGGAACTCCTGACCAAACAGCATACTCAGAACTAAACCTGCAAACAGAGGGTGCAGAAGAGAAAGATTAAGGCCAGAGCCTCTGAGATGATCTGTGTCTAGAGGACAGAGAAGGGCCCTCACAGAAAATGGATGGATTGAGCCGATAAGTATGAAGAAAAACAGATCCCCACTACTGGAGTCTGAAAATTTCCTTGTGGCTATACGCTTGAGCTAAGCCCAGCAGACAGGTAGAAAACCTTTGGATTTCATAGAATCATATGGTCATTTTTATCAGTAGCATTCTGGGAGCAATAAAAAGCAACCAACCTAAATTGGTATTACAGACATGGATCCTTATGATAAATTTCCTTCCACATCCTAATGAGTTAAAATACTCTCCACACTGCAAATGCAGTAACTTCCATCCAAACATGCTTTGATACAATTTATAAATTGTAGTTTCTCTTTTCCACCAGGAATTTCCCCTTCTGAAGTGAATTTAACTGATCAGGAGATGAACCTACCAATGTTCTCAGTGGTTTGAATAATAAAGGTGACTGAACCGTGCCCTACCATCTTTGTGAAGCGACTCGCTGGGGAAAGCCACGGACCAACAACCAGTCGTCTGATTACCAGCTTAAAGTTAATTAACAGATTCTCCAATATTTCCAAATGAAAGTGTCCTGGAGATGCCTGACAGAGCACCCTGCAGACAGTCACACCAGCACAGCCATGGGGGTCTATCCCCGCAGCCACATACTCACTCTGTCCTCAGCAGGGGCTCAGGTCCCCGCTTCCCAGCTCCAGAGGGGAGGCNAGGAAGCTTTACCTCCACCCCCACTGTTTACTGAATGCTGAAATATTCTCTTTACATATCGTGCCATCATTTCACCTCTGCTCATTGAAGGAATATTCTGTATAATAAACCACTGTGTATGAACACCGTACCACTTCAAATAAAAACAACAAAGGGGCTTATTCTGAGTTATCAAAGCTATTTGGTCTTAAAACCACTTCACTCTGCAGAATCAGTAACCTACTTTCACTTTGAATACACCGCCTGCTACCCTCAAGGGACCCGCAACTTTCGAACAACATTATTTAACAGTCAGCCAGCTGGTTAAAGCAAAGCTCTCTGTATACATTTAACACAAACAATGTGCTGTTAGACTACCGACCCTTCTGCGAGGCAGTAGTTTAAATACTGCCCAAAATATTTTAATAGCAGATTTTTTTTTTTTTGTTCAAGTTTAGATTCCTAAATGTAAGATAGCAGCATTTGGGTATTTTTATTTTTGCCCCCCATCCTCTTTTTTGTTTTAAAGATTAAACTACTTTTTTCAAAGCTGCTAAACAGCTTCTGCTCCCACAGTGAATTTCAGCCATACTTCGAAACAGAGCAATCCAGGTTCTGATTAAAATGTAAACAGGATATACAGTTTCAAAGCAAGTTTTGAAGAAACCTATCGAGACATAAAACTGAGGCATAACGAACATAAAGGTTTGCAAACCTACGAATATTAAAGGCTCAAACCCAGAAAAAAGTACAAACAACTTGCAGACAAACGCGTAGGTGGAAGAAACGTGGATGTGGGAGCAACACTTCATACAATGCTTTCGCTGCTTCTAAAGAAAAACCACATTTCTTCCCATTATCTGTACTAAAAATAGATCAATTTTGAGCAGGGAGCGCTAGCACAATTACCTGCCTTGAAACCAGCACAGGCCAAGTGCAATCTACTCAGAGGTTAATGACTTTAAATTACATGTCCTTAGTTTACCCTCAGAGAGGGACCAGCTTGACAGTCTGGCCATCTCAGATTTTCATCTAACCTGTGCCAAGGACGTATGATTTGACTCCTGGCAGGCATCCACCAGAAGCAGACACTGATGTAAAAATAAAATCCCACTGCTTTTTCCAGCTTTTGTAGTAAGTGAAGTGCCTGCACAGTCATTTCGGGAGCTCCTGACCCCTGCGTGGCCCACAGCTGTTTGCCTGCTCTCGCCAGGGGCTGCCAGCCCCGCAGATGTGCTCTGAGCTGCTCATTCTTTCTGCCTGGATGTTTCTGGTGGCTCCCACAAAAGAACAGAAGAGGCACTCTGGGGCACTCCACAGCCAGCCGTGACCCTGCCACTCCTGGTCAATGTGACAGTGGCTTCATTTTTTTGTTTCATTTTAAACCAGTTTAATTGTTGCTCATATGAAAAGTTATCAATATTAGCTCTGAAAATGGACAGATGCTGGTCTAATTCACTCGGCTGTAGGTTGGCAAGTCTAGAAGGACTGCAAGCACAAGGGTGATTTGTCTATGGACACAAAGACAGCACTGTATCGATTTATTACTTAGTTAACATCTGGAAGTTCCCTCCGCTCCTCCCAGATAGCCATAAGGACCAGAAAATTCCTTTAAAAAAAATACTCATGCCTCAATTCCCAAATCAGTGGCATTTGCCACAGAAGTTTTTACACACACCATAAGGAAACAGAGGAGGAAGGGCAAGAGCTTGTGGCTTTCCTGCAGCTCACCTACTCCTTGCATGAAAAGTGAACACTACGAAAAAAGATTGGAACAGTCAAGGTCCAACGTTAAAAATGCATTAATTTGTTAGCATCATTTTCTTTCTGTTACAATACAGCCTTTCCAGACAGGCACAGAAGATAATTTTTTTTCTTCTGTTTACAAGCCAATTGTTTTAGATTTTACTTCCACCTTGGTAGAGTAAGTCGTGCATGCAACCCTACTGTAGCTCAGACACCCAGACAAATTATTCCTCCAGAAGTACACAGTGCCTAACATGGGGGGGAATCCAAGCCACCACGAACACTGCAGCACCAAAACACCACCCACCTTACACCAGCATCACAAGCCATCCTGAACAACGCAAGACCTATACATTCACATCAGGCAACCCCCAAAACTTCTTTTTCTTCCCCTCTTCAGTTAAAGAGGAGAGATCCCAGTTTAACAGCAGCTTTTGAATGGCTACAATCAAGAGGCACCTACATTAATAGGTTTTCCACTCTGCCATTTAGGCACCATATATAAAACCAAGTTCAAGGAGAAAGTCTGAGTATCTTGAAATGTTCTTTTCTATGAAACAAGACTTCTCTCAAACTACAGTTCAAGAAATTAAAAGAAAAAAATGAACTGTGTTATAATTAAAGCCCGTGCCATTTTGCATGTGCACCAACAATCTGAAGCTGTTCAGGAAGCGACAATCCAGCAGCTCCGTTAAGTCCTGGGGCAGCCAGATTTGTGCTCTGTTTACAAGCCAGGAAAGAACCACACGCATAAACAAATAATTCACATTATTTAAGACAACATGCTGATTTCAAACTAGTTATGTAGTTGTTGAGGAAACTACACTCAGGAGTAAGGCAGGACTACACTCAGGAGGAAGAGGTTGTGGGCCGGGAGGGATTGATGAAACACATGATGCCAAACCTGGGACACCTACAGTCTGGCCACCACTCAGATTTCTAACCAAAACTGGGGCCACCAGCTTCCCTGCTTCCTTTCTACTCATCAGATGGAAACTTCTAGTGCAGCTAAAGCCTGTATGAATTCAGAATGCAAGTGTAGCTCAACCCTTTCCAAAGGGCAGCATCACTATAAGTCAAATGATTTCACACTAGTCACATCATTTGGATACAGAAGTATTAGAACTACGAGAAAATGGCACATGTATTTATTTTAAAAGGCTGATAAGCAAATCCATCATTCTGGCAAGTATAAATGCGGAGGTAAAGAAGAGTGGGATTTTTCACTTAGCTGCTGTTGATAGTAATCAGTGTAATCAATTTCAAGCCAGCAGGCAGGACAGGATTACAAGAAAATGCATCAGAAAAATATAATTTTCATTGAACAGATACAGCTTAGCTTTAAGTACACTGCCCGGAACAAAGTTATGCAGTCTATTTCCTAAAAATAACAAAACATTAATGCTTTCTCACTACAGCTCTGCTCTATGAAATCCTTAGCTAGTGTGAATTCTGAGTAACAGATGAGCAAGAAATGCCTAGAGATTGCAACGCGCAAATACAAAGTGTTGACTAAAATGGGCCGGTCACCTACAGTTCAACACATCAGCAATATTTCAGAGCACATGAAACAAAAAGTTTCAATATACTCGCACAGTTTGAAGAACAGGTGCAGGAAACAGAATAGCGCACGGGCACGGCAATTCCCAGTTAGTGGGAAAACACATCTGGTGCAAGTTACATCATGTCAGCGGATAGCAATCAGGACTACAGCACAAGAGGGAATTATTTATATCATCGTACAATCATGCCTTTCTTGTGCATCTCAGCTGCTTTATATGCAAAACCCGAAAAATTTGTTCTTAAGTGGGAAGTTTTATCTCAAGACAGAGCCACAGGCAGCACATCCTCCCAGTTTTTGCATTTCTATGGGTAAGTACTCAAGCCTGCCTTTGCCCATGTAAATGGAAAAGGAAAAGACTGACTGTTACTAACGATCTACTCTGTCATCTGCTAGCCAGCGAGGGACAGCTTGCAACACCCACCTAAGAGATGGGATCTGGAACACGTTCACGCTTTGCGGAGCTACAAAGGGAAGGAGGGAAGAGTAATCCTATCTGCTGGGTCAGAAGGACAGTTTTGTGCAGCTGACGCAGACTTTGGGAATATGGTGTGATATGGCAAGAGGATATTTGGAAACAGCATTCCTGGGACTGTTCTGTGAAAAAGAGAAAAAAAATCATAACTCTCTTTTTTTTTCACTGCGAGCTCACAATTGACTTGTAACAGATCTCCCCATCAACTCGTATAAAAGATGAGCCACAAAATGGTGCGCGGCACTGTGGCTCGTGTTTTGGTGAAATTAAAGCTATGTCACATATTTAGGCATCTCTGTCTCAAATGGATTAGTCTTGGTACAACGAAGCAAACTGACATGCACATCATAAAAACCCAACAACGCTGGCAGCAACTGAAAGTACTGCAGGGAGTCTTGGCAGGGAAACAAAGACTGGAGAGGGAACAAACACTGTCCAGTTCTCCAAGTCAAGGTCTGGGCAGAAGTATGTTTGACGGGGTGGCATATGAAAGCCTGAGGATGCAGTACAGCATCCAGACTGTCCCATCTTCCAGTTATATCTTAGAAATTGTAAAAAAAAAAAAATCTATGATAGGTGTCTTGCTAACTCAGCAGGCAACATATTTTCACTGTATGGAGCTGGCTATTTGCCTGTAAGCATTTAACAGCCTAATGGAAAATGAAGCAGACCATATTTCCAATTCCAGAAAAATGCCTTATATAATATCCTGCAGCTAAGACATAAAAACTACGATAAAAAACCTTCAGGCTTTTTCCATTTCTTCAGATGAATTATTTGGCTGTATCTAGAAATCTGGTTTGAGGGACAAAGGCTTTCAAACCAGTGATTTCCAGAACTGGGAATCTGGAATTTTTTCAAGCATTATCTCCACAGAAAACAGTTTAAGAGGTTGCCATTTCAGAATTCAGCAGCATTATAATACCTCAACTTTTGCACTAAACCGAGTACTTTCTACTGGCTATGAACTAGTTTTACATATGACAGCCATAAACCTCAACATTTTTGTTTTACCAGGCAAAAACATCTTGAAAGAAGTTCTGGCACACAATATACACTCAAATTAAAAGTCTAAGCCCTTCCTACTACCTGAAATATATAAAAATTAAACACCTGTGACTGAATTAGGAACTTCCTTGTATTCAGATCTATCCTTGTGTCTCATCTATACCTTTCAATGCAAAAACCTGAAAGCAAGATTAAAACAAAACCAGGTAGTTACCACTCAGCACGAGTCATTCACGTGTACACACCCTTCACATTTATGACTTTTCCGTAATTGATAACTGGAAGATACATATATGAAGGAAAAAGCTTTATATGACCACATTAACAGATTATCTGTCCCTTCAAATGTGTATAGTCATCAAAATACGTGCCAGAAGTTCAAAACTACCCATTGCTGTGATACTGAAGGGCAATTGTTTCACCCATTAGCCTCCTCTTTGTTCCAAATCGCTTTTTATTGCCTAGTTTTCGCCTAGTTTTCTTCTCGTTCAGTGGCAAGATTCTTCTTTGCTTTAAAAACTCTTGCTGTCATCATTATCTGCTCACATATCTTGAAGACTAGTAAAAACTGCACTGAGATTTTAAACTGTCCATTTATATTCATAGATGCTAGCGATGGTACTTCTTATTAAACATCACTTATTCTAAGATTGCAGATGATTGCACTAACGACATAGGCTACACACAAAGCCATACGAAAACAAAAGGGAAATCTGTCATCAAAAGCCATACTTCTGTTTCCCAAAGTTAGCATTTTTCCTCCCAGAGGGGAGGAGCGGAGAAAGAGGCACTAGATGTGTATCTGTGTGTCTTTGAATCTAGATGGAGATCAGTTGAGAGAGCTCAAAGAGATGTAAATGGTCTGTCCACAAAGCAAAGCTGACAGGTGTAACTTCCACCTGGGCGTCTGTTCTGAAGGAAAGGTGTTTTTCCTTGGTTTAAGCTAACAGCACTAACTTGGCAAGAAATAACAATTTTATATCCAGAACAGACTTACCTCCTCTCCTAGCAAGCCCTCAAGGAGACCTTTGCAATATGCAGAATTGAGATAACAATCAAGTTTCGTAGTTTTCACAAAAGGGTTCAGTTTAAGAAAACTTCTTTGCTTACAGCTTTTTGTTGACCAGCCTTTATTGCACATCACAGCACGAAATGTGCTCCGCTGTCATTTATCTTTTACACTGCAATAACGGAACGTTTAAAATGATCTCATCTGAGAGCATAATGTTACACACAGAGTCCCTCAGTCGCAGTTTAATGTAGTTTTTAAAAAAACATTTTTATTCATTTCCAGCCTAACAGTTTATCTTAAAAAAAACCCTGCTAAATATTTTGAAACTTTGCTGAGAGTGGTATGTAGTAGAAAAAAAGAACATTTAAATAGCAAAATCTTCTTTGGCTTCATGAAGTGTGAATTTGATCTCTCTAAAATAAAGTTTGTTCTTCTCACATCATTGGAATGTGCTTACGGATAGCTTTAAAAGCCTCTCCATTCTTCATTTAGAACTCTTTACACACTAGATAATTTTTACTTTGAAACCAGCAACAAGTTTGTAAAAACCTCCATAGCAACAAAAAAGCTTGCAGCAGCTGCACAGCTGTCCCCTGCTCCGTGGCAGCCGCACTAGCTGGGAGCATGACTCGCCACTCCTTGCACTGGTCAATGCAGCGCTGATGGAGAATGAGCACAGGGAAGAGCTTTTCCTTACCTGGGCTTCTCTTAGTGTCTCTCCCTTTTAAACTGCCCACAAAAACACACCGGTGTTTGCTTGCAAAGTTTCAGTTTTAGAACTTCTAGCAGCATTTTAACTACCGAATCCCTAAGCACAACCCAGACCAAGCCCAGCTCACCTTGTGTGTTCACCCAAGCACCCATCACCAGCAGAACCGCTGTCCTGGAACAACTTTGAGAAGTTTAAGTAACCTCGTGTTGACAAAGTCTAAATGTGCCAATACCAAAAGCGTACTGCTGGAAGTGCTTCTCCTTGCACAATGTCACAACGCTCCTGTAAACCCCGAATAACCATTCGGTACGGTTATCTTCCACTACCAATTACTGTCTTGTTTTGAGCTACTCAATCTTCTGAAACATTACACACGGAGTTTGTTTTAGATGCACAACGTAAACTTTTGGAAAAACAAACTGTCTTGGTTTTACAGTATTTACATCATTTAAGAAAGTGAATTTCAAAACATGCAAATTTATCAGCTTCCAAGAAATGCTAACTAAGGAACAAACTTCAACAGAACTCCTATTTGCACACAGCCTACCTTCGCAGCGTTCCCCTGGAGTTTCCAGAGCTAGACACAGATATAAAGCTGTTCAGTCAGGGTACGTGTGATCAGAACAGATGCCGTGCTGCGGCTCATCTCAGCCTTCCCAAGTTTTACAGGTGCAATTCTCGAGCATAAACACACCTCCCACTGATACCATGGATTTCAGTCCCAGTTTTTCCTCTAATTCACTATGCAGCCGTGGACACCTTATCTCCACTTTGTATTTAAATTTCCTTCTGGGTAAAGTGAGGACAATTATCAGCTAAGGCCAAAGTTACTTGTTCATTTTAATCCGATCTAAGTCTTCGTGGCTGCCAAAGGAGGCAATACACTCTTTCCCTATTTATATGCCAATGTCGCATTCTTATGGTTGCAAGGCAAGATGCCTTGGGAAATCGGTCTGTCTGGAACACAACCCTTCCTTGGGACAAATATTCAGCAGATCAGTTCTCTGAGCCAGCTCACTGTGCATCTTCAGGAATACTACCACCCATTACAAGATTTTTTTCTACACGTGCAATCTGGCTTTAGCCTTCCACAAAATACCAGAAGCAGAACCAGAGAACCAGAAGCACAATAACAATTTTGCGGAGAACATCTGAGGATTGTGCTTAAGAACTGAAGTTGAAAAAATAAAGTATTTTCAAGAACCTGTAGCAAACAGGAAATTTTCTCAAAATTAATTCGGCCTTTACGTAGCTCATGTTTTCATTTAAAATAAGTTCCTAATGATTATGGAAATATTCTTAGATATGAGTTCTCTCTCCTCACTGACATGTTATAATCTAACCCCACAGATTTTTTTCTTTAAGAACAGTAGGATTAGGCTAAATTATAGGCTTCAAGTCAAATCCAATCTTGGGAAAGGTCTGAACGAACTGTCACAGAAACCAACACAGGACCTACTCAGGGGCCAAAACTTGTCAGTGAAATGCCGTCTTCACAGCAGCCAGCAAATTTCAGGATGAGAGGGAGAACACTTGAAAAGAAGACCCAAAACTTCCCTTTTCCCTCTTGGCAAAAAGGAACAACAGTTCCTTAACTTCCTAAACAAGACAGCGAATAGTATCCTGGAAGGAATCTCATTAAGATTTGGGTTATTTGTCCAAAGGAAGGGTGAGAAGGGAAAGAGTGTCCACTGGCAGAGGGGACAATTAACTTCATCTTATAATCTGAATTTAAAGTGTGTGGAGTGTGAGATACTAGAAGTTGGTTGTTCACAGGAGACATTACAGTAAATTATTTTATAGGACATAAGTGGGCTAAGTAATCCATCAAAGATAAATGAAGGTGGGATCCTTCATCAATAAATCTGCAGGTTAGAGCTATGAAAATCTAAAAGAGGGAAAAGCAAACGGACTGGTTTAGGAAACAAGTTTAAAAAAGGCAGTAGAAACTAGTGTAATAAAGAAAGAGCAAGGTGAGGGGACATCAATCAAGAAAACAGAAGTCTTGGAATGAATTTAGAAAGGTTCAAGTGTAAGAAGTGCAACCAGGTATGTGTTCAAACAAAACTGCCTGGCAAAAAGTTGCAATTACATTCAGGACATAATTTTTCTCAGACCTTTAAACTGCAGTCAGCATGGCATTTCACTCTGACTAATAGATTTTGTCCTGCAGCTAGTAAGTGTGAAATGAATGATTCAAGACATGCACATTACAATAAAGCAAACCAGAGATTCTCAGCAGCCATTTTTACTCTTACACGACACGGGCGATGAAGATTTATTAGGATTTGTTTCTGTCCCTGCTAAAGACTTCTGCAGTCACATCAATATACCACGACTTGTATTTTCATAATGGCAAGCCTACTGGTGCCACAGTGCATTAAACACCTATCCCAAGATACATCCCTCATACAGTGACATGCAGGTTAAACATGGGAAATCTAAGCCCAGTGCGTGTCACCTAACAGGGATTTCAGAGAATTTACTACAGTGAAAAAGCATAAAAAATATACCGAGGAATGGCAATGCACCTGATCCATCATTTATGTGAGAAACACCTCAAATTTACCAGCTTGAAAAAGTAAAGAAAACCAGGGAAAGTTGTAGGAATTAAGGACAGAGCTTCCACCACTGTATGAAACAGTATAATCTGTGAGACAGGACAGAACCAGAAAACCAACAGAAGCATGAGCAGGAAGGAGAGTTTCTTCTTTAAAACATATGTAGTAAAAAATACCTGCATCAATCAGGAAACATAAATAGTCCTGTTCAGCAAATGTCCAAAAATATTGCAGTGACACAGCTAGCTGACAGCACTCGGTATGTGTTAGAATACTGGACACCACAGCAACCAGGCTTTTCGTTAGAAATAATCCACCTTCTACCATTAAAATTCACAGTTGTCACCGTATGTGATTTGTCTTCAGACAGCACTATGAAGACACATTCCGTAATTCCCCTTTCATCACATAAGCACTAAAAAGGCTTAAACAAGCATGACCTGCAAGCAACTGGGGAGTTCAGAACAGATTTTTACTGTCTTCCAAGAGACTAGTCAGCCATAGGAAAAGCAAAGTTCTAGCAAGCTTTCTGCACCTGCAAGATCCAGCTCTGCTCCAACTCAAATATTTGCAACTTTTTGTGTACAGCATTCCCATAAAAGAAGGTATGTGGATCAATGGATGCTTGTCTGTAAATTTTCAACTATAAAACTTTCTGCTTGTAAAACAAAAAACAAACCCAAACCAAAAAAAAAAAAACCAAAAANAAAAAGAGAGAAAAGCCCTACTACCTTATCCTACCAGGCTATCTATCTTCACAGTGGTACCACAAATATTCCTCCAAAATTCCAGCTGAAAAACTTTCTTTTCGCTTGTATTTAGTACCTGGGACAGAATGAAATTGGCTTAACAGGTTTTGTCTCAAATGTGAACACAGATCCTAATTCCAGCAATCTGTCTTTGAGCAGGCCCACTTGCCTTTCATATCACATTCCTAAAATCACTTTTCTACTGAAAGAATCAAGTTTCAAAACTTAAAAACACACAAAGAGAGCAATGCAGTGCTGGTAGTTGCTTAGCATAGCTAAATGTTTCTCTTGAGTGAAAACTACCAGTCTGAAACCTCCTCAGGGAAGGGTGTCTGAAAGTGTCAAGGAAACTAATGCAAGCTGCTTGTGTTAATGAGTTTAAGCTGCTGGCACCAGAGCTACTGCCAGAGTTTCACTCCCTATGCAATTGTTTTGCAGAAGGGAGGAGCAACCTAAAAATCTTCAATTTAGGATCACTTGGAAAAATTAAGCATTTGCAAAGGTAATTTGTAAATTAGTAGAAGTTCTACTGAATGTTTTGACTGAACTAGGAAAGTCTGTTATACTTTCATAGTGATGAGAGCTACATGAATTCTACTTAAGAGCTATAAGCAAACCCCACCCATCTTCTAAAATACTGAAAATTAAGACCCTGCAAAGACCCAAGAGGCTATATAATTTTACTCACTTATAAAGGTATGTGTTTAAACAGTTTGCAACTTCAAGGACAAATGATATTTTTTTTAAAATGTTCTTAAACATTCCTATTGGAAAACACTGAAATAATTCAACCATGCTTCCTCAGCCAGAGGAAGCTCAAGACATTATAGGGTGATGTCAACTGCAGACAGTATCTGCTCACTGACTGCATTAATATTTAAAGTGCATAACTTCATGATAATAAAATGACCTCTATATAAAAATCCACATTTTTTCTAACTATTGCTGGGAAGAAAACCAAACTTTGGTATCATAAGAGTCTCAAAAGACAAACAGCACATATTTAGCAAAATGTAAACTAATAATGTTTTAAAAAACAAAATTATGTTCTTTAAAATTCACATCCTTTTCCATTTAGAAGCCAAGATCTGGATCTTGTAGAGCAGAGAGCGTGCTGTTTCACAGTAGAATATATTAAGAGATCAGCTGCTCTGTGTATCAGAATTTAACCAAGTAAGGGAATGATTATAGAATATTTTAATACAATAATAAGCCACAGAATCATGTTGTTAGTGAACATATCAATCTTCTCAAGTGGTTGGTACTTCCTTCCAATCTTCTCTTTTTTGTGGGGTTAGAAAGAACATTTATTCTTTGATAAGACATAATACAGTGTGCCACAGAGAAATAGGTCACTGATGACATGTAGTTTTGTAATCACCTTAAACATACCTGTGCCTATCTCAAATATGCTCTTGGTACACTGCTCTTCCATTAGGCACTGATACCGCATGCAACAGCAAGACTGGAAGATGGGATCTTGTTTACTGAAAATATCTGTTTAATGCAGTTGTGGGAACTCAAAGGACTCTTCCCAAATCATTCTTACACGGACATCTCCCGCTTTAGGTGGTGTGACACCAGACAAAGTATGTTTCTTGTACAGGTAAAGACTTTCCATCATTAGATGGAATTGCACCTCTCACTCTGAAATTTCCACATTCTGTGATTCTGGCAGTGAGAACAAAACCAGAACATCCCAATACCTTGCACTTGCAACAGAACCTGACAAACTGCTTTTGTAATTTAGCTCCTATATACACCTGACCATTCATACAGACTGCTGAAGAATTCACGCTCCAGAAAACATCAAAGTTCCTAGATCAGTATTAGATGAGAAGAAATAATAATAGAATCAATTAAGTCCTCTAAAACGAATGAACAATAGTCTATAAAGCCAAAGTCACTTTAGATGATGTAAATATTTTAAAGGCTTTTTTACAAATATTGCAAATGCTAAACCACAAAACACTTACTGAACTGATCTTCCCAAATACAACGGATCTCAATTACTGCAAATAAATGCTGAAGTAGCTGTAAATACTAGTCACCAGATAAAATAAAATCTTAAAGTCTTTGACATCCTACTACATACAACTGCTTAGTTAGAAAAATTAAAAACCTTCTTGATTTTGCACTTTTCTTTCAAACAAACTCTAAAAAAGCTGTCAAAATTTCTATGCCTCAACTACATATTTACACTGTGAGTTTACTCTCTATATTAACTTTATTATCAACATCTAAATTTAAGTGTTGGTTGCCCGAGGCAGGGTTAGGACTCTTCATCCACCCAGCACAACCACCATATTGCAAGAGCTCGATTGATCTCTATAAAGTAGAAAAAATGCATCTTACATGCAGGTAGGAAGATAGATAAAGGGGTTTCAAGTAGGTACCAATGAGAACACTAGACTCACATAAAGGATGTAAATTATCTGTTACCGTAAAATACTCGACATTTTCCTACTCCAGAGCCTTTTCACCACACCAGTGTCCGCAGTCCTGCATCTATAAAATCCATTCTGTTAATGCACAGCAGCTACCTGAAGAGAAAGAGCACCCAACTTCCACACCTGAACAATCGAGCTGCTGCCCGCCAGCACGGTGGCAAATCAAGGTGCAGCAGACCATCCCTCACAAATCAGTGCTCACACATCTCCTTCATCCAGCACGCACACACACATACCCACCATCATTCTCTTGATTCACCGCGCATACACCACTGTCAACAAAGCATGTGCCAGTTGCCATTCCCAGAACAATACAGCTCAGGTCATCCCCTGAAAAGATAAAAATGCACATTCCTCACATCCTTTATGCCTACAGTACCTCTCTCGATTTCACTTAAATCACTTCTACTGCACAGGATGCCACAACTCAGTTGTGATTACAGATATTTACATAACACTACTGAGACCAAAGAGATACATTATCTTGAAGCAGATCTTTTGGTTCTAACAATACCTGTACCAAGCCATCCACAGGACCCAAAGTTGCACACAAGGCAGTTAAAAATCAAAACAAAAACCCCGGGATGCACATAACCACAACATCTGTCCCGAGAGCACAGAGAAGGGGAAGATAGCTAAGCAAAAGACTAAGGAAGAGAGAAAACACCTGATTTTTTCCCTTCACACACCTGGACCCAGAACCAGCTGCTGGAGAAGGAAACATTTCCTCACCTACCCAGTGACAACTCCAGTCCCAGCAGCGAGTGCATTAAAGAACCTCGTTCCCTCCTAACAACCGCGGACCGAGCACCGCGGCGGCTGCACAATTACCAGGTGACAAGGACGAGGGAGGGGGCTGCCAGTGGCCCCCACACCTCCATGCCACCACTCCCCAGGAGGGGTCTGGAAAGCAAAGGCAAAAAAACCCAAGAGAGGCGTGGAAAGGCAATCCAGCACAGCCAAATACAGCAAGAATTCTTTTTTTTCACTTGCTCCGTGCAACTCACCTTCCCTCCCCTCCCCCAGGCAGGTGGCACAGCCCCCTCCCCGCGGGGGGCAGCAGCCAGGGCAGACCCCCCCCGGCCCTCCAGCACCGTTCCTCCCGCTCCCCTCCGCCCACAGAGGGGTTCCCCCGGCTGCACCCCCTCCGCCCGGGGAGCGCCCTGCCCGCGCCCTGCTCCCCCGGGGGACCCGCGGACCGGGCACGGCGCTGTGGTTGCCCCCAGCCCCGCTCCCTTCCAGGCCGGGAGGCGGCTCAACCCCGCTCCCTCCGTCACCCGCACCCGGGCTGGGCCTAGCGCTGCTCGGCGGCTGCCGCCAGGCCCGAGGAGAACGGGGGGGAAGAGGGGGGAGATCCCCAACCGAACGGGCGGCCCACACTCACCCAGGCCGATCCCCTCAGGGCCGCCCCCGCCGCCTTCCATGCCGGGCGGCGAGGGGAGGGGGGCACCAGGCGAGGCGGCGGAGGGCGGGTGGAGGAGGCGAGGCGGGAGGGCGGAGGGCAGGGCGGCCGGGGGCCCTCCCTCTCCTCTCCCTCCGCTCGGCCCCCCCTCAGCCGGCCGCCGCGGCGCTCGAGTAGCCGCTGCCTCAGGCCCAGGCCCCGCCGCCGGCGGACGCGGCTCCCGCTCCCCTCAGNGTCGGGGAGCGCGCGCGCGGGGCGGGGGACACCCATAGGCTGAAGGGGGAGCGGGGCCAGGGGCGCATGCGCCGCGGGGTGGTTGTTTCGCTCCCCCCCCCCTCCCTTCGCTCCCGCCCTTTTCGCTTGTTTCACCTCAGGCGGCGGCGGGGCCCGAGGGGAGCGCGGAGAGCAGGTGAGGCGCGCGCGGGGGCTGCGCATGCGCCGGGGGCGCCGCGGGGCTCAGGTGAGGCGGCGCGAGGGCAGCCCGGTGCGCGGCGGGAAGGCGGGAGAGAGGGCGGCGGCTCCCCTCAGCCAGGGCTCGACCGTTACTCCGGGAAGGTAATTAAAGAGGCCGCCTTAATTACAGTCAGCTGAGCCGGGCAAGCTGTGGCGAGCGCTCCGCCGCGCTGCGGCTAACCCCAGCCCACGCCTCGCCTCGATCCGCGGGTATCTCCGTGGCTCCGGTGAAGGGCCCTGGTCGCAGTCCTGAGGGAATAATGGGCCGTAACGGGAACCAGGCTGGTGTCAGGCCTCGGGGCCGTGCTCCTCACGGATAAATGGGGATAGTGCTTCACACAGCGGCTGCCGTGTCGGGATGGGCCGTGTGGGGTGACAGAGCTGTCCCTCAGGAGCCAGGTAAGACCCTCAAAAGGCCTCATCAGTGAGGCACTCTCTGGTTTAGAGTTGGTCATTTCCATGATGATGCCAAACCCACTTGTTCAAACCTTCCTCTCCCCTTAAATACTAATAACTGCTTAACTCTGGCCTGTGGTTTCTTGATTACACCCACCTGCAGGGCCCAGGCCTGATGTATGACAGAGATGTGACAAGAAGTCAAAAAAAAATTTTTTTTTGCTGGTAGAGCTCCCTGTTGGTGACAGGTATGCAGCTCATCAAAGGATGTGGGGAGGGTCGGGGCTGCTGCTCTCCAGGCTGGCCCAGCATTTCGCAGTGGTTCCACTGCTCCCAGGAAGCTGCGAAGCCTACTCCATAGCCCTGAAAACCACTGCTGAGCGCTGTGTAGGAGGGAAGAGCGCTGCTGTGGTTTAGGTTTGGCAGCGGTAAAAGAATTAGCGAGAGTAGCAGAAACAGGAAAAGGGGGAAGGGCAGCAGCCTTTTTGGTAGTGTTGGCTGCTTCCTAGGGACTTCAGGAATCTCTTAAGCCATGTAGCTTTGGTTCCCTCTTGCTCACTCCTAGACTTGTGTACCTGTTGTAGTCCCCATTTCTATGCCCTTTAGTGCGCAATCCCTTCTCTACCTGTGGTTTGTTGTCTGCGTCTGATTTGTTTACTGCAAATGCTCCCCCCAACAATGTAGGGCTCGTGATTTGAGGTTCTGCAAAAAATCATAGAATGGTTTGGGTTGGAAGGGACTTTAAAGACCATCTAGTTCCAACCCCTCTGCCATGGGCAAGGACATCTTCCACTACACCATTGCTCAAAGCCTCATCCAACCTGGCCATTCAAAGTTCAGGATCAAATAGAAGGGGCGGGGGAGGCTGGGGAAGCCCCATGGTAGGATCAGAACAATGTTACCAGTTTTCTTCCTTGCCCCAGCAAGCCCTGCTGCGGGGGCATGAGAAAGGAGCAGAGCTTGGCGTACTTTGCTCTAACCAGTCCCGTGGGACCTGTTGCTAGCTCTGCTGGGACCTGTGCATAGCTGGAGAGTGAAGGGGTAGCCAGGGGAGACCCTGGGCTTTGAGAACATGGGCATTGCTCTGTCTTGGCCCAACACCCTTGTGTAATGCAGCTTCTTGAGAAAAATAGAGGATGTCAGGTGATGCAGTGCTGCTCTTGGTTTGTGCATGTGAAGGATGCTATGTAGTAGAATTTCCTGCCTTGAAAGGGGCAGGAAGAAAAATGCTGGGGACCTTTTTCTTGGAAGGTGGGTGAAAAAGACAGCAATGAGTGACAGAATGTCTTCCAAATGTGGGATTTCAGCAGAAGGACAACTGAGGGATGTTGGAAAAGAGTAGATGCTTGTCCAAAGGAGCACAGAGGATGAGTAAAGTCATCAACTATTTTAACACTGTATTGGGTTTCTGTGGCAAGGTTGTGGTAGCAGGGGGGGCTTCTGTAAGAAGCTGATAGAGGCTTCCCCCGTGTCTGACAGAGCCAATGCCAGCTGGCTCCAGGATGGACCTGCTGCTGGCCAAGGCTAAGCAAGTTGACAACGGTGGTAGCACCGCTGTGATAACATATTTAAGAAGGGGGGGGAAAAGAGCAGTGGAGTGAGAATATGTGAAACAACTCTCCAGACACCAAGGTCAGTGAAGAAGAGGGGAGAGGAGGTGCTCCAGGTGCCAGAGCAGAGATTCCCCTGCAGCCCATGGAGGACCTCATGCTGGAACACATGGATGCCCAAAGGAGGCTGTGACCCTGTGGGAAGCATGTGCTGGAGCAAGTTCCTGGCAGGACTTGTGACCCCAGGGGGCACCCACACTGGAGCAGTTCATGAAGAACTGCAGCCTGTGGGAAGGACTCATGTTGGAGAAGTTCATGGAGGACTATCTCCCATGGGAAGGACCTTACATTGGAGCAGAGGAAGAGTGTGAGGAGCCCTCCCCCTGAGGAGGAAGAAGCAGCAGAGACAACTTGTAATGAACTGACCAGAACCCCTATTCCCAGTCCTCCTGTGCCATAGGGGGTGGGGGGTAGGTAGAGAATGCGGGATTGAAGTTGATCCTGGGAAGAAGGAAGGGGTGGAGGGAAGGTGTTTTTAAGATTTGGTTTTACTCCTCATTATCCTACTCTGATTTGATTGGTAATAAATTAATTTCCTCAAGTCAAGTCTGTTTTGCCTGTGATGATAATTGGTGAATGATCTCCCTGTCCTTATCTTGACCCATCAGGCTTTTGTTATATTTCCTCTCCCCTGTCCAGCTGAGGAGGGGGAGTGGTAGAGTGGCTCTGGTGGGCACCTGGTGTCCAGCCAGGGTCAGCCCACCACAAACACCCACAAAGGCAAAGCCACTGCTGGTGTCCATCCATGGGACAAGAACAGGCCAGGGCCTTGATGATCTCGCTTTCTCCAGCACATGAAGAGAGCGTTCAGTCTCCCAAACTGTTTTGCTGTTCCTGCTTCTCTGAGGCAGTCTGTGATTTTCTAACCTGGCTTCCTTCCCCTGACCCTGCAGCAGGAGGTCCCCTTGTGTTGAAATTGCTCCTTGAGGGTTGCAGGGGCCTTTCTGCATCCTCAGCTTCAGATAAAGTCAGCCAAGGTTATTTCGCTCCCCCAAATAAAAGCTGTGCAGAGACTGAAATGAAGTGTTAAATCCATCTTTCTCAGACATCATCACTCTGCAATGGGAGAAATTGAAAAGACTGGGGACCAAGTGCAAATACCCTTGGACTTTGAAGGGCTCCTGACATGATGAAACCAAAGCACTTGTCCCCATGGCCCCTGCTGTGTCCCATTGGCAGTGGCCTAGGGCAGAGACAGGCACAGAGGAGAGTTGCTCTTCCTGGCCTGGCTGTGTGGTTTGGCTCCTGAATGCCCAGGGCACCCTGTAGTCACACACTTTCCTCCCTGGCTGTTTGGCTAATGGAGGGTGACAGCTCCTCATGCTGCTCCCAGGGAAGGGATCCAGCTGAGAGGCTGGCTGTGGAGCTTAGCCCTGTTCCCACAAGGAAGCCTGCTTCAGCTATTTACATCTCTCATTTTGATCTGGCTTTTGACATGAAAAGACATGTCAGCCAGGTAAAAGGAAACAAATAAAACGCAGCAACAGCCTCACATCTCTGCTTGTGTATGATCTGCTCCCTAGCACACACCTGCCTCACAGCCACAGATCCTTATCAGTCCTCTGATTTCCTTGCTGTCATCTCTGCTCTCCCTTCACACTGGTGTATAACTTCTAGTGGCAACTTTCTGCATCTTATTCCTTGCTCTGTCAGATGCTGTGGCTCCCTTGCCCCCTCTCTCTGACATTTCCCCTCTCTCTAGAGTACAGCCAGCGTGGGCAATGCCCTCACGCCGTGTCTGCCTTATTGCATATGGGGACAGGGGATACAGGTCTTCATTTCCACCCTAGAACTGTTGCAGTGTTAAAACAAGTAGCTTTCTGCAGCTCTTTCCCGAAGTAGCAGCAATACAGCTGTAGGTGACATTGTCCCTCCCTGGAAACCAGATCTTTTTTTCTTGCTAAGCAGCTTAGGACCTTTCAGGGAGAAAGGTACAGTAAAAGTATGAGAATTTTTTGGGCCAGGGGCCACAGACACAGCAGAAAGTGTTACCCACCTGTGTTTTTGCTAGAGGACTAGATCTTCTAGACTTGCTGAGAAAGCAGACTTAACCAGTAAGATTATTGTTGAGATGCAGCTAGCTCTGTGGTGCCGATAACCACTAGTACCAGCTGCAGAATAGCGTGGGGGAAAAATCAAACAGAGGTGAACTCCTACTTTTATTAGCGGTTAGTTTTCCTGTGGCGTGGGCAGGCTTCTTGGGTTTGCAGAGCTGGGTGTTCCCGAGCAATCCCTGAGCCATCTGCTCTGGTTGTTTTATGTGGCTTTCAGGCAGCAAACCAGGGCTGAAATCCTCTAGTAAGGGAGATGTCTGCCCAGTCCAGGGCCTGCAGACCCACGTGAGCCGTGCTGCTGCGAGATGGGGCTCAGTTTACAAGAGTTCTTGGCTTTACCCAGGCAGCTATAACTCTTTGCTTCATCCGGACTCCTGCTGTGATGATTTCTTGGGAAACTTGTCAGCCAGTGAACCAGCCCTTCTAGCCCTCTTTCTTCCCACAGCCAGCAGGAAGATGGGCTCCTTTCCTGCTTTTCTACCTGCCTCCTCCCATGGCGGCTGTTGGTGGCTTGTTGGCGCTGGTGACAGGGCTTGGCACTAAGCAGGATCAGGCAGAACAGCACTAGCCCTTCTTTCCATGCATGATGTTTCACAGAGGCCTCCACATCATAACTGTTCTGTTTTGGGAACAGCCAACAGGGACTTCATACTGAGGAGCTTGTGATAGTGCAGTTGCAATTGGGACTCTCTCCTTCCCCAAGGGAGAAAGGCCCTTGGAGCCTTGGTGAGAAGAGAAACTGAGGCACAGACAGGGTGCTGACACCCTGCTGACCCGGTTTGCAATCCAACCATTTGACTCTCAGATTAATGCTTTATCTTTTAGGTATCCTGCTATGTCCTGTAGGATTCAGGAGCCTCTCAAGCAATGGGAAAGGAAGCAAAAGGAAAACAAAAGGTTTTTCCTGCTAGCTCTTGTCACAGGAAGCCCTGCGCTGTCTGAGGGAACCACCACCACAGAATGCAGAGGCACTGGGCTTTGAGGCTGTACAGACCAAAGTAGAAGCTCAAGCAGAGGAAATTCCTGTTCCCATTCTCCCTTCTCCTTTACTAGTTCAGTGCAAGGCCACAATTAAGGATTAACTGCCTCCAAATAGTATTTCAGAGCTAACACCCACCAGCCCTTTGGCTCTCTGTGCCCAAGCTTAGACCTTCAGAGCAGCAGGGTACAGGCAGAGTTGACACGCAGTAAACACCTGAGAAGCAGAACTACAGACTGAGGTACCCACTGGTGGTACCAGTAGCTTTAACTCTGCCCTTCTGAGAAGACACAGCCCTCTCGGAGGAGTATTTTAATGCTGCGGGCACCTGGGTACTGAGGGGCAGCTCCTCAGGGAGCCAGCATGGCCAGCGGTTTCAGCGTGGTTTTACAGGGTCTTGGGCATTAAGGGCTTGAACCTTGTGGGTTATTAACAGTCTTTGGGGTACTGTATTCACCAGCTCTGCAGCAGGGGCACTGCAAGACCCATCCCCATGAAAGTCATGTTTGAATTAATGTCTCTGGGATGGACTCACCTTGTTCAAGCTTAACCCTGCTTCCTTCCTGTTCTTGCCTGTTAATATTTTTAACCTGCTGCTTCAGAGGCATCCTGCACGCACTCTTTCCTAGCCTCCTCCTGCCCTTCCTGCCCCTACCAGCATGGGGGACAGGAACACATCTTGCAACTGGCATCTTCCACTGACTCCACCTTCTGTACTGCCCTCCTGCAGCTCAGTAGGCGACACAATTTCCCACGCTCACGCACAGCTTTGGCTTGTCAGAGATCAAGGATAACTGACACAGTCCAGATCAGCATCGTGTGCAGAGCCAGTGTGGGGAACCCTAAATGCTGTTTTTACAGCAGCGGTTGAGTTCAGCCTCCCATGGGAGCTTCCCAGGCTCTCTAGTTCCTCTTCTTTCTGGGAATTTGTTCAGCAAGAACTGGATGCCTGCTCCACCAGGTCCTTTCCCCACAGGTTTGGTTTTTTATTGCTTTCCATAGGTAGGGATAGTGAACTGAACGTGGCTGTGCGTGAGCACGTGGTTAAAAGAAGTATCCACCGTGTTTTTCTAAAATACATCAGATGCTTCTCTTTCCACTAGCTAGAGTACACTTTATGTCCCCTGTCACTCACCCTGATAGCTCAGTACCCGGGACAGTCCTCTCCTGCTTCACCAGGTAGAAAACCAAAGCACCAAACATTGAATCATCCCTAAGTAGACCAGACCTACCTCTGAGAGTTACACTAAAGTCTGGACTTGCTGGACTGAATTCAGCTCAGTTCTGCTGATGGAAAACAGGCGCATGAGGAACAGCTCAGCCCCGAGTGCTGCCTGGTGTCAGGCAAGGAATAATTAAACTAAATTTGTCCCTAAGAATTGCTCGCCATCTCCCAGCTGAGCTGAGCTCCAGCCTGGCTTAGGACATTATTTCCTACCCACTTCCACAAGTGCTTTCTCCCCCAGCCACATCCTCTGTGTTTCAGGACAGAGGCATTTTCTGCTAGATCCACTTGGATGTAAACTGCACAAAGGAAGCAATAAGGAAACTCCTCCCTATCCCTTGCTCTAACCACTTCAGACCTGCTGCCAGCTTGCTGCAGGGTACAAATTATCACAAACTTGGGGAGCTCGCTTACCTGGAGAGGTTTCAGCTTCGGTGCATCAGCAACTATCAGGAAGCAGATGCCCATTTCAGTGCAATAGCAACGCTGCAAATTGCAGCTGCTCTGGAGTGCCTGTCCCTGTGGCTGCTTTCGGTCTCCTCTTCACGTGTCAGGTAGGCTCGTTATCTGTTAAACAGGGAGAGAGCGCACATGAGAGGGTGAACACACAGGAAATCAGGCTGTTTCCTGTTTGTTTATCATGAACAAAAGCTTGTTTGGCTGGTCTGAATGTTGCTAGCAGGTTGGCGGGTGGTGCAGAGCTGAGCTCTTCCACTAGCATGAGAGGAAGGAGAAGTAAGACAAAGTCTCCCAGGAAAAAAAAACCAAAACCAAACCAACAAATGAAACTTCTCTGGAGGTTTGCAGCCAAGGCAGAGCAGTGGGCAGGGAGATATCACCTTGGCTTGTAAGCCTCTGATGTATCTTTGGTCTCAAGTGGGAGATGGTTTCTGGCAGCAGAGAGGGCTGCAGCCCCCCTCAGACAGGGCTCTTTAGTCATCCCAGCAGGTCTTACATTGCCCATTTCCAGCAGACTTTTGCCCAAAACCTGGTCCCTGCAGTTTAGTTTTTGGGCTGTATTCAGTGAAATACAAGTGATAAGTCTGTGCTGCTATTACTCTAATTGCTCTGGGGCTTCAGATTAAAAAACTGCCATGCTTTTACCAACACTGGTCACTCCAGTATGAATTTATCATACTAACGGTCTGGACCTGAAGACTCAATGCTGTTTTCAATGTCAAGATAAAGCAACTTGCACCTCTGAAGCCATTCCTAGACATTTATGTTGTTCCTGTCCACTCTGAATTAGCAATAAACTGGGGATGGCCTTTGGTGGGTGGGAAACGAGGAATGCTCAAAGGGCTGCAAGGAGCCAGGCTGCAGAGCAAAAGCCACCCTGGGACCAGGCTTAGAAAGGGACACGGGCATTTGCACCTTTCAGTGTGCTACCCTGGGCTGGAGGGGTTAAAACGTGGAGCTGGAGATGCTCAGCAGAGCAACACGGGCATCAGAGGTTTACCAGGACAGCCTGGCACTGAACCCTGGTACCTGCCTGCTGGAGTTGTACCGCCCGTCCGACAGCTCTCGTGCCAGGTTGTGCTTTTTCTTCCGCACCTGGAGACTCTGCTATTGTGTTTGCCCTGGTCCACATCCACTCCTTGCATCCTCTGCCCAGGGCAGGGTGACCTCCCCGCTCACCTGTCCCCACGGGCCCCCCCTTGGTCCCCGCTGTCCCTCCCTCGCAGAGCAGCATTTCTGCTGCCACCTGGTGGGAGAGCAGCCCGGCCTGTGCTGCTCCCCCGTTTGTGTTCCTCTCGCCTCTGAAATAGGTGACCTCTCTGCAAGCGTCCTTCCCGGCTAACACACTCTGTCACGGTTAGCAGCAAAGCCACACATCACTCACCCCGGCCCCAAGATTTTGATGCTAAATGTAACAATTTGTTGGAAAATTGAAAGATCCAAGAATACCTGGTGTGATGCTCGTGTGCATCAGCTCCGGGGAGGAAGAGACTGACAGATGGGTGTTTCATTCTGACTAGACAACACCCAGACAGAGGTCTGGGGCAGAGCCTTTCTCTGAGTAAATTTTTGGGTGATATTTTAGCTGGGTTGCTTAAGGAAGTGAGCGCTTTCTCCAGCTCATAACACATCCAACGTTGCTAGGGAAGCACTGGCTTTATGCAATCACGTTGTCTCTCCTCTAGAGAAAACCAATTTCAAACTAATTTGATGGGGAATTAAAAGTTGTCAAATAAACTAAATTGAAAGTGGTTTGTGCAAATAGGTAGCAAAAATGAAGAAAACCTGACCACAGAAAGCATTCCCCTCCCCAAAGCAGAAGTTTTAGCATGGTTGCAATCCCAATAAGCAGCAGAAAGCTCGCACAACAGAGAACTGGTACAACTGCCCAGTGCAGGAAATTCTTCAATCAGACTTTTGCCATTCATTTCAGACAGTGGGAATCCAGGCGTGACAGCCAGGCCACAGGCCCACTGGCTTTTCTGTTCACAGAAACAAACCTGAAGTTTCTTTACCTGCCTTCAAGTGGCATCACCCACCTGTGATCACGGCTTACCTTGGGCTGAAGCGCCTTACCCAAAAGATGTGGCACACGGTGGTCATGGGGATGGTCGCAGAGTATTTGCTCCTCCAGACATTGTCACAAGACAGCCCCTCTCTTGCTCTCTTTAAAGTTTTTGCACAATTCCTCTCTCTGCTCTCAGTACAAAGCCACATGCCTTGACCCTCTCTCATTTCTCCACCCCAGGTTGCACTCCACTTTCACCAGTTTTTGTTACTGTATTATTAAGAGCAACAAGGTTAGAAATGCCAAAGAGAAAGGGTGGGGACACCTTGTTTGTTCGAGCAGCAAGGGCGGCCTGCCTTCATGTTGCCCAAGCCCTAAGTTCCTTCTGTTGCCCTGACAAGTACAGCACCGAAAGCGAGTGCTCACACCCTGCTAACACCTCCCCAATGCTGCCAGGGAAGGGCCAGCGTCCTGGGAAGTGGAGTTCAGCCTTCCACTTTCTTCACTCCAGCCTTGGCCGGGAATGCCAGGCAGACCAGTCCTTGACTGCACAATCTCGCCTTTTTGTTTTGTTTTTATATCCAAGGAGTCTGCCAGCACCGGAGAAGTTTGGCAGCGGGTGCCAGCAGTGATCGCTCACTGCTGCACGGCTCGTGGAGCAGCATCCATCCAGCAAGCAGGAGGCTGTTGCCTCACCCAGTATCCCTGTGCAGCCACACAAAACCACGTCCTGATTTCAGTCAGGGTCAGTTCCCATCTGGAGCCAGACAGCACCATGGTCCATGTGGCCTACAGGGCTGAAGAGCGGCTATAAACACAATATAAACGAGGGGTTCAGCTAGCACACACCGGGACAGCTACAGGTTCAAGAGCAGCTTTGAAGTCAGAGGAGTTCATAGCAGCTTTAGGCATTAAGTAAGGCAGAGGGAGGGTAAAGGAGCAGTTAACAGCTGGGGAACATTTGTAAAAAGAATTACACCCAAAAGCAAAGGAAATGGTGATTAATCAGACCCAGGGGCCACTGTTAGAGCTTCAGACACCTCCTCCAGAGAGGCTAAACAGCAAAAGCAGCAGGAAACACTCTACACTCCACTGAAAATGCAGAACTGGAGGGAGAGGTAATGCAGAGCCACAGAAGCTGAGAAGGGATTTCAGACACACTGTTTTCAGCCCAACACCTGGTGCACGAAACTAATGGAGAGGATCACAGGAAACGCTAAGGGGGCTTTAAAAGGAGCCTTGGGAGAAAAGTGGAAGCTTCCTTACAAGTGTCTGAAGTGGTAAACCAGAAGAATAAAGAACAAGAGCACTGGAGAGAGAAGAGGTCTGGAAGTTATTTGGGAGTTATGGACCTGACTGCTCAGCTGCTTAAAATATTTTGCAAGCTCAGGCACCTCATCACTGCAAGAGTGTACCCTGCCCAGCAGAAAAAGCAGGAAAGTCTTTCCATTTTGCCAGAGGCAAGGGCAACAACCCAGAGTGGCTGTGCAGTGACAAAATGAGCCTACTGTTCACAGAAGCTTTCCTGAGGGCATAACATCCTCAGGGTAGCAATGACACCCACTTAAAACTGCGTTACAGTACAAGCTCTCTATTTGCAGGATGGGGGTAACGGTGTGCCAGGCTAGTGCCATGCCTTCTGACAACTGCTGACAGGTTCGAAGTTCACTACAGGCTGCAGAATTGCATTTTGCCTGTGCTAAGTGACTTTTATCCAAATTATCTAGCACAAGCATGAGGTGTCTTGCTCCACTGACCCAACCTTAATTCTTATATAAAAAAAACCCAAATCAAAAACAACCCCGCACTACTACACGTGGGACTGTGACATTTATTGAAGGCTGGTTATACAATCTCACCCACCACATCCTCCTCACAATTCAGGTTCCCTAAATAAAAAGAGCATTGATGTAACAGAGAATTCTGCCCACCTCCGACTGCCTGAGCCACGGAGCACCGAGTCACCCCCTTTGTCCCAACTGCCACTGTTACTGACCTTGGTGAAAGAACCAACGCTGCACAATAGGGCAAGCGGCAGCACATAGATCAGTGTGCGGCAGCGGGGGAGAAGTGCTGATGTCGCGTTTCCAGCATGTAGCTGAGAAGCATTTCCTGCAGAGGAAGTATCTTCTCCTCTGTGCCTGAAATCCATCTACCACATGAAGTGAATCTCTGCTGCTCTCACCCACAGCCGCAATCCATTCGACCTGTGCCTCCAGCTCTCAGCGCTACGGTTCACACGGGCACAGCAGAGCCACAGCCCTGATAGCCGAGATGTCTTCTAACTCTCAGCTGATACATCAAAGACTGGCTTGACTGAAGAATGAGCCCTGATCATCCCTGTTCCACAGTCCAGGACCTGCAAGTCTGTAGCGACCCTGGCTGAGGCAGCCTAAAGGCACTGAAGCATCGCTGTGAAACCTGATTGATACAGCACTCCTGTGGTCACAGAGTCACCGGGGCTATGGTTTGTTCCAGGAGGGAACAGAGGAAAACTCAGCTCCTGTTGCTCAAACTGCCTGGAAAGGGGCAATTCTCAAACCTAGCTTAATGGTCAGTGGAGCTACTGCTCTGACCGTACATGGGAGGAATGCAGGTTTGTTGTCAAGAGTGGTCAGTTTTATTTAAGAATTCAAAATGGGTTGAATTTTCATTTCCTCTGCTTTTACCAATGAGGAAATTGCAAAGATTCTTTTGGAAGGGGCTGATCTGGTAGGCAGAGGTGACCAGGCTAGCTATGGCTGCAGAGCCAGGTTCACTGCGGCAGCTGGAGGAGCACAGACTGTCCAGAGGGCAGATAGGTGATGTTACGGGACCGTGAGAGCTGGTACGCGATGTCTTCAGCTGCCTCCAGCTTGCGCAGCTCAATCAAGCCATCGCCTGCAGTGGCCAGCGAGTTGGCAATCAGCTCGGCTGCTTTTGAGTCTCCCTCAGCAGAGATGACAGCTGCTTTCTTCTGCTGCTCAGCCTGAAAGTAAACAGATGAGAAGGGGAATCAGCAACAGAGAAATTGAGCAAAAGAGGAGAAAGGTGCTATTGTCATGTTTAAAATATAAATTCCCTCCTCACCACCATACTGTTCCTTTCCCCAGGACAAGAGCTGAGGTAGAAGGTGATTTTATTGGAAAGCTGTATTCTGTTAAACTGTTTTTCTGCCTACTGTGGAAAAAAGGCTGAAAAATCATCTTGAAATTGCCTTATCAGTCTTAACCTCATGAAACATTAACCCACCTAAGAGCACTTCTGCTGGAAAATCATCTATGAAGGATTTGAGAACTTCAGTGGAATTAAAACCAGGCTGGATAAACATATCTACCCTTTAATCATCCTGGCTGATTACAGGCATCTTACTGCATTCACTGGATTAATTTCGGGTGTAGTTGCAGGTTCCTGCAATCTCAACAGGCATGTATTCTCAGCTGGACTGGGGTACTTGAACACAAAATTGTTTCTGTGGATGCTCTGAGAACCTGGGGTAGATCTGAGGTTATGTGGTCTTGCATGCAGTTAGGAACACTCCTAGGACACAGGCTGCCGTGCCCATGATATCAAACATCACAGAAAGCTTCGGCCACCCTCTAGAAATTCACAAACAGCAGGATCATTTGGGTTGCAAATCTCAACCTCAAAGCAGGAACCATTTCTGAGTTTCTCAGAAGGACAAGGTACCTTTTCCACAATGAATCTGGCTCTTTCTGCTTCTTGCTGGGCCACTTGCTTCATTTCGACCGCCTCCGTGAACTCCTTGCCAAAGGTCAGGTGGGTCTGCAGGGCAGAAATCAAGCAAAGTCCACAACACTGACAGTTTACAGCAGCACTGCTGCAACCCACACAACTCCCAGTGGGAAAGCAGCCTGCCTGCATCAGGGAAACTGGAATGGAGATGGAAAGCCAGCATCCCTAAAGGAACAGAAACTGGGACAAGCAGGCCTCCATATCCAGTTTTGAAGCCTCAAGGGCAACAAGGGCAGCTCCAGTCTAGCAGACCAGTAACACCAGTAGCTTTAGAGACACACCACACTCCTCTGCCACCACCGCTTGCTCAAGCACTCGGCAGAGGGAGCCCGCTCGCCCAGCACTGCTCTCCCAAGGCAGGGAAGCTGCTCTCTGTCAGGCCATCCCACACCTTTCATGCTCCATTATGCACTGGTGTGCTCAGCCCGGGCTGTTTGGACAGCTGCAGGCTCCTGGGACGGGACAGGGGAAAGGTGAATTTCCTTCAGTAGCACGCTCAGGAGAAAGCGCCAGAAACAGAGTCAAAATTCCCATTTTGCAGAAACAAAGTCGCCTTCCCACAAAGGCTTCCTGTCTGTTCAAAGCCAAATGAAGGAGCTAATTTCCTTTTCCTCTAAGCGTGTTTTCGAGGGAAGTTCCAAAAGAGAGAGGGAGATGTGCATGTACAAGCCAAATTACAACAGATTTAATTTACAAACGGAGGTAGGAGGGAAGAGCTCCCTCCTTGAATAGTCTTATAAGACTACACAGCCAGAATAATAACCAATATTTTGTAGAAAAAAAAGATGCTATGAAAAGTGTACATTTGCACTACCCCCTCGTGCCTCACACTTTCTCCCTGTGTCTCGGGGTGCCTGTGGAACAGGAGGCTTCTCTAAAGCATGTGCAGCCTGATCCATCATCCACTGAGGCATCTGCTCTTCATTTTAACTATAAAAGTCCTGCAACAGTGGAGTCTGTTGACAAGCCAGTGCAGCGGAGCCTTCAAGGGCTTGCTCAAGGTCACTGAAGGCCAGTGACAAAACCAGAGGCACTAACTGGAGCTGTGGTGACTACATGCCACACAACTGCAGACAGACAAACGCAGTCCCCAGCTCTAAACTTCCAGCCCACTCTTCTCTGGCCCATCCACTGATTCCCTTCTCCACTGCTCTTATCTGGGCACACTCCAAAGAGAAAAACCAAAAAACGGAAAACTCTTACCAAGGACACATCATCCAGAATGAGCCCGAAGGTTGCTGCTCTCTCCGTGAGGTCTTCGCTCACTTGTCTCGAGACCAGCTCTCTCTGAGTGATCAACTCTCCAGCATCAAAGCGAGCCTGAAATCGGGATGGGCAACACTGAGAAGAAACCTCCAAGAAGCAACAGATTCTCCACCCCCTGCCTGGCTTTGCACCCATGAGCCCCAGAGTTAATCCGATTCTTATCCCAAAGCTGGAAACACTGAGCTGCCCAGGCAGCTGAGGAAAGAGAAAGACTGAATGAGGGGGAATTTAAGTGTCAGGTGGGGGGAAGGCTGTCCAGGTGAGCACTTAATGTAAAGGCACAGAACTGGACTAAGGTTGGTTAGTAAGGATTTAGCAGTCCCCTCCAAAACCCAAGGTCTTCAGGCAGCTGAATTCTAAGACTATTGGAAAAGTGCAACTCCCAGCTTGAAAAGCAGAGTTAACAGCTGAGAACAGTTAATGAAGAATCCGCTTTCCACCCAGAGATCATCCAGGATGAATCAAGTCAAGCCAGGCAGTCAGAATGACCGAGAAACAATTAGCATAGCTACAATTAGCTTTTCTGGATGGCCCACGAGAGCCTGGGAGGTGGAAAGAGAAGCCTTATGCTGGAGCACAACATATTCCACACTCCAGCGGGTCCCTCACTGCTACAAAGAGGGAAGAAAAATGCCCGGCAGAGCCCAGCAGCTCTCACGCCGTCCTTACCACAACAGACTTGAGGATTTCAGTTGTGATTGAGGGCAGGACACGCTCATCGTAGTCCTCTCCAATACTGGTGAAAATCCGCGGTAACTGGGCAGTCACCGGTCTAAACAGGATACGTAACGTGATGTTCACGTTCTGTAGATCTGTAGGAAGAGAGTCACGAGTTCAGAAGCAAAGCACAGGGACAGGAGATATCCTGAAGTTGTCCTCTCCAGGATAAGTAAAGGAGAAAGAAAAAATACTCAGACTTCTCACCTTTGCTGCCAGTGATCACAGGAATGTTACGGGGGCGAGAGCGGCAGTCAAAAATGATGGGCTTCTGTACCCAGGGGATGAGGAAGTGGGTACCTTCTCCTACCACTACGTCCTGGACCCCACGGAATCGGTCAAAGATGACAGCTCTGTGGCCCGCATCGACTAGAGGGAAAACAGCACGTCACACGCAGCTTCACTGCTGCCATCCACGGTACCCGCACACCCCAAAACCTCCATGAAAACAGTCTGTCAGGGTTAGTTAAGACCTTCTGCTACAGGAGACCCATGAAGTTAATTAGAAGGCAAAAGAGAAGATGCAGACAAGACTCCTGGTCCCACAGTCTGCTCACAAGGGCAGCAGCTGACAGCTTTCTAGAGCAAGGACCTTGCAATCCTCTTCTTTGTGCAGAGCGTGAGGTGTAAAACTCCCAGCACGGCTTCATGTCCAGTTCCCCCAATCCCATTAGCAATAAAAGCACAAAGCAGCCAAAATACTGACACAAAAAAAATAATAAAGTGACCTGGAAGCACAACTTCTCCCACTCACCGTTGTAAAGAGCAGAATTGACCACTCCACCTGCGACAGCCAGCCCCAGGCCAAGCTTCCCCAGGCTTTCAAACACCTTCGCCGCCATCTCACACGTTCGGTTCCAGCCCCTTTAACAACTCCCTCCTGCAAAAACCCACCAGCTCCTTCAAACCGCACTGAGCAAGGCCGGGGGGGTCTTTGTGCAGGGACCTACGGGCCCAGGATTAACCCCCCCAGCAACTCCTTCCCTCCCCCAGCAGCCGCCTCTCCCCCTCACCGCTCCCCGGGCTCACAGCCTGAGGCCCGCCCGCCTCCCGCTGCCCGGCTTCCCCCGGCCGGGCCTCCCCGCTCCCTCCTGGGCCCCTCCGCCCCCAGGACAAGCGCCCCGTGAGCCAAGGCCTCGGTTCCGCCCGGTTCCGCCCGGTTCCGCCCGGCCCCAGGACCCACCGCGCCTCCCGCCCGCTCCCCTCCCGCGGCGCCCCTGACCTCCACATGAAGCCGCGGCCACCTCCCCAGCGCGCCTGCGCGCCACCCCAACATTCCCGCTCCTCATTGGACCGCGCTTCTCCGCACGGCATTCTGGGACGCATAGTTCTACACCCCGCTCCCCGCTGGGCGGCTTACAACTCCCAGCGAGCCCCGCGGTGGCCCTGTCCCTGAGCAAGCCCGCTTTCTATTGGCTGCGCCTTCCCGCTGCCCGCAAGGCCTCTTGGGAGCTGTAGTTCTGGCGGCGGGAAGCCGTGTGGGGGGCTGCAGCGGGGCGGGGCGGAGGCCTGGGGGGTCCCGGGGAGGCCCGGGGGGTCCCGGGGGTGCCGCCCGGACACCCGGGGCGGGGGAGGAGCTCCGTGTGCCCACCCCTGACCTGTCGCGGGAGAACACGGGCCTGGGACCGGCCTTTCCCGGTGCTGCGGGGACAGAGGGGCGGCGGGCCCCGGATGGGGAGGGGGTGTGGGGACAGCGGCGGGTAAATGGGTTTTGGCGAAGCGGTGGCAATGCCAAGGGGGGACCCCAGGCGTCCGGCGACATCCCCGCCTGCCTGCGACACTGCCCCGGGGCAGGCAGCCACCCGCCGTGCGCTTGGTTCCCTTCGGGGGAGGAAGCAGAGCCCCCCCCGGGGGCAGCCCCCGGCCCGCCCGGACAAAGGCCCCTCGGTCCCCCGCCCTGAGCCCCCCTCGGGCCCAGCAGCCCCGGGAACGGCGGGGCCGGTGCCGCTAGAGGGAAGCAGCACCCTCCGGTCGGCTGCAGGAATCCTGGTTAGAAAGGAAAAAAAAAAAAAAAAAGAAAAAAGGGGGGAAAAAATTAACCCCTCTTCCCAGGGAGACCCCAGAGGAGCCGCCTTCCCCCGAGGCAGCCCCGTCCTGTCCCCACCGTGGCCACTCCCCGGTGGATTTTCCCTCTGCTGGGTGGGCTTGGGGACACGGCCCCCGGCCACATCCTCCCCGACAGCATCTTGGGGTGAAGACGGTGCTGAGCCCCCTCCTCCAGGGCCCAGCTCCCCAGCAGCAATCGGGGAGCATCGCATCCCCTCTGTGAGCTCAGAGGGTCCCCTTGTCCCCTGCTCTGCTCCTGTGCCACAGCCCCCAGCTCCCTGCACTGCCCTTGGAGTGGGGTGACAAACGGGGACCCTAAAAGCGAGGGCAGCCGATGTCCCCGCTCCCAGCTCTTGCCTGCCTGCGAGCAACCCTGGGGTGGCTGCCCCCTGGAAAGGTCACCCCCTCCTGGGTCCCCTGTGACAACCTGGGGTCCCCTGGGTCCCGGGCACAGCTGTGCTGACAGATGTGCTGTGGAAGCCCTGTCCTGTGTCTGGCAACGCTCCGGGGCCACAAAAGCTCTTTTGTGCCTTGGCAGCGCTGGGAAGCAGCCACCGAAGAGGACCAGGGCGAGGTGGAGGTGTTCGGTGGTGGCCAGAGCTGTGGGGGACCCCCGTGAACCCCCAGGGAGCCACGGCCAAGCCCTAAAAGAGACCCTGAGGGTCCTGGCAGCAAGCGAGAAGCATCAAGCTGGATTTTGGGTGCTCCCGCGCCCACCCTCGACCATGAGCATCTCTCCAGGGATAAACCCCCGGAGCACCCACCTCTGCCTCCAGCCCAGCCGGCAGGATCGGCCCCCGCAGCCCAGCTCCATCCCAGTGCATCCCGCAGCAGCCGCTGGGCTTCCTCCCGAGGATGACTTTCCCCCAGGAGGCTTCTATCTCCTCACATCTAATCCAATAAAAACATTCTAATTGGTGACAAAGCCGCGGCTATAAACACCCGGAGATTTATTCCCTTTTGATGGGGGAGTCATGCAGGGCACGATTCAATCCTTAAACTCGGGATTTATGGAGCTGGGGGGGGGCCTGGGTGTTGCACCCCCCTGCTCGGCATTGCCCCACATTTCACAGCCGCCGTCCCCAGCGCGTTTGCTGCTGGGTTTGTGCAGCCGCCTTCCCTTCCCCTCGCTGCGTAAAACGAGCGTTTCCCATTTATGCAAAAAAAACCCCAAAAAAGACTCGTGGCGATGGGGATTTTTGGTCCAGGGCCCACGTTTTAGGGTGGGAGCCCCAGGAGCCGCCGGGTTGGAGCCGGTGACACCCGCACGACGAAACCGGAGGAAAATGGGTCCTTTGTGCGGGGAATGTCTGGCGGGTGATTCAGCCGGGGCTGACGCCTGCGGTACGGGGCTGACACGCCGCTTGGCGGCACGGGGGGACCTGGCGTGTGTCCCCGCTGCCCACTGAGACCCTCCCTGGCTTCGTGGGCTTGGGGACACGGCACAAAGCCTCGGTGGCTGGTGACTCTCTGGGTTTGGGATGGAGGCGAGGGGCTGAGCGGCGCCGAAGCAGCCGGGAGCATCCTGTGCCCCGGGGTGAAGGCGGCTGTGGAGGTGCACCCCAAAACCCTGCTGTGGGGTGACGGCAATGAGCTGCACCCCTTGCTTGAGTCTTTGAACGAGGCTGCCGCCGTCTGCCGCGTTTTTGGGGGGACATTCCTCCACGGGGCGAAGAAACGGCGGCTTCAAGAAGCGCTTCATTGTCCTCGGGCAGCCTGGCCCAGCTCCGGCCACCGCGGCACGGGAACAAAAAGCCTCCTCTTCTCCAGCCCCCTGCAACCGGCCCTCCCTGGCCATCGCTGCCCCCAAAAAATTCCTGGCATGAAGTTTGCAAACTGCAGAGAATCCCAGCGCTCGGCGGCCGGTGACCCCGGGCGTCGATCCGCAGGGGTGCGGCGGCAGAGCCACCCGGGAGGAGGACGGCTTTTGGCAGAAATGAGGTTTTTCCAGCCCAAACCGTGGGTTTGGGTCCCACACAGCGGGATGAGGCTGGTCCTGCCCCGTTCCCACCCACCCCACCCCACATGGGGGTCCCAGCCCGAGCCCCGGCGGCTCCAGCCCCGCGCCCGGCACGTAACCCGGTTAATCCCGATGAGGGTTTAAATCGAATTATTCAAACGACATTAAAGCCCCGCGAGGATGCGGTTCGGAGTGGAAACGGCCTTAATGTCATTTCAGCTGACTTCCCTGCCACGATTTGCAAGTCAGAGAAATCGAATTAAGGCTGTTTGTGTCCTGAACTCTGTCCACGCAGCCCCGTAAGGCAGGTTAATTAATCTGCTTTAAAATCGAGCCCGTCTTTCATTCGGACAACTTCACCCCGCTTACCCTGGAGCGGCAAAAACCCTTCGGGGAGGGGGGGCTGGGACCCCCGGGCGGGCACGGGGCTCGGCCACGGGTTTGAGGATGGAAAATCCTGGAGGGTTGAGAGAAAACCGGGATTATCGCTAATCCCAGCAGGGAATAATCCGGGGTGGGGGTCTGCGCAGCCGCCCGCGGTGGGCTCCCGGTGAGCTCGGTGCCGCCCGGGGTCCCGGCAGCGCTGCGGGCAGGGGGACCGGGGGGACCGGGGTTTCTCGGCTCTCCTCCATGGTTATCGCCACTTAAAGTTCCCTCCTGGGTGGACGCGAGCGGCCAGCGGAGACCGGCTGCGTTAAGCCCCGGGGAGGCTGCGGTGGCCGGTAATCGCGGCCGGCAGCTCCGGGGAGGCTGGGGCTGGACCAGGGGAGACCTCAGCCCCCCCAAACCCACAGTCCCTGAAAACCCACACCCCCTCGATCTTCCCCACATCCTCCACCTGCTCCCAATCCCCTTCCTCTGGTTTCACCGGATTTGGGCAGCGCCCGCCTCCAGCACCCAGGGGGATCTGGGGGTCCCTCGGTGTGGGGGTACCCCACCCGCTGCTGGGGGGTGTCTCCATCCTCCCTTCACCCCCAGCTCCCGTTTTCCTTCTGCGAAGGTAAAATGGCATCTCCATAAAGGAGCTCCAATTAAAAGGGAGTTAATGACTTAATGAATCCTAACGAAGCGTGCCGGCATTAGCAGGGGAACCGCTGACCCTATGCTTGTGGCCACCAGCTCTCTCATTGCCTCCCTCCTGATTTCCTTCCCGGATAACTGGCTGCTCCTTAAGTGTGTTGGGAGGAGGGAGGGGGGCAGCTATAGCCCAGCCTGGGTAGATGACCCCCCCCCTGCACCCCATCCCGCACCAGCACCGACCCGAACCCGGAGCCCCCGCGTGCCCGGAGCTGCGCCGTCAGCCCCGGCTCCGTTCCCCTGCTGACGAGGATTTGCACTGCTGCAGAGAATTAAGACGAAAATTCAATTAAGGCTGAAATTAAATTAGGAACTTTAGGGTGCTGGGAGCTGTACAACCCCCCAGAGGACATCTGTGTGCTGCCAGAGCATCCCCCCCCCTCCCACCCACCTTATAGCCCCCCCCAGAGCAGCCCGGAGGGTAGCGGGGCTGGCCTCACATCATTAATTGCTCATTAATTGCTCATCACAGGATGGGGAAGCTCCAGGACAGACCCCCTCCCCACAGCCCAGCTGTGCCCCCCCAGGGATGCCCACAGCTGCTCCTACCCTGAGCCCCAAGAGCATCCTCCACCAGGTACCCCCTCACCCCCTGATTTTGGGGGAAATGAGGGTCCCACAGACACCAGAATAACCCCCAGCCCCCCCTGGGCTCTGTCTGACATCCCCCCCCGCCCCTTTCTGCTTCACAGCCCCCCAGCACCCACCCGAAGGACAGCACTGGCTGTGGGTGCCCCATGGTGGGGGGGCTGAGCCCCCCGAGGTGATCGATGACTTCATGATGCCCTTGACATACTGGGACCACCGAGTCCCCCCAGCCCCAGACTGGGACCACCAAGTCCCCCCACCCCCAGACTGGGACCACCATGTCCCACCACCCCCAGACTGGGACCAGAGTGTCCCACCAGCCCCAGACTGGTACCGCCGNGCTGAGTCCCACCAGCCCCATCACTGTCCCTAACTGGGGGCCCCCCAGCCTTGAGCCGAATCCTTCCTGGGGTGGGGGGGACAGGCTGGGCTGGGTGCACCCCGCATCCCTCCCCGGGACAAATCCTGCCCTCTCCTCCCACAGCCCATCCGCCCTGGGGACAATGACACTTCAGTCCAGCCTCGCCGCCAGCAGCTGCCCGCACCCCACGGCCCCGCGCCCCTTCTGCCCCTGGGGGGGCCACGGTGCCCCCCGTCCCGCTGGGAACATCCTGGACCTGCCGGGTGGCTGTTTCCAGGGGGGGTACGAGGGGGTCAGGGGGAGGTCTGGGATGCTTTAGTCTCCCTGTAATGTCCTTAATTGCTCATTTATTTGGTGCAATTAGTCCCAGGTGCTCGCTCTCGCCTGCGTGACCCCGCGGGTGGCTCTCGGCGATGCTGGGGATGTCCCTTGCCCATGACCTTGTCCCTTGCATTGTCCCCCCCACCCCTGGCCAAAGTCAGCTCACCCCAGCATCCCCTTGTGCCCATGCAGGAGGGATGGGCTGGGGGGGCAAGGTGTCCCCCCCGGTGGGAGCAGCCCCCCCCCAAAGTGGTACCATCCAGAGCATCCTCATCCCAGCCAGAGCATCCTCACCCCAGCCCAAACCTCACCGACCCCCCCGGGCTGTGCCGCGCCAAAGTGGGGGGCCAGCAGCCGGCCCTGGGTGCAGGAATCATCTCTGGAGCAGCTCCCTGGAAAAAAAAATAAAAAATCCTCCCCCCCCCTGCTCCCCCCATCTCAGAGGAGGCAGGAACGCTGCCGGGGGGGAAACAATCCTGCGCTTTGTGGAAGCTGCTGTGAAAAGAAACCCCCCCCCCCGGCCGCCCCGAGCCGCCGGCGAGGTCAGACAGCCCCCGGCTGCCTTTTGTCCCGCAGGCGGGGAGCTGGGGGGGGGACACAAACCGCAGGGACCCCTCGCTGCCAGGCTGGGCAGGGGGCACCGGTGCCGGCAGCCAGAGCCGAGCGGGGGGCTCGTGGGCATCAGGGGGTTGGCAGGCATCGGGGGGGGGGTTCATGGCCATTGGGGGGGGGTTCGTGGNGGTTCACAGGCATTGGGGGTGGGGGGGTTCATGGCCATCGGGGGGGGTTCATGGCCATTGGGGGTGTTCACAGGCATCGGGGGGGTTCACAGGCACTTGGGGGGCTCCCCAGCCCCTATTCTTTGCCCACCAGCCCAACCTGCCCCACCACCGACCGGAGGAGGGTTTGGCAGCCCCCATAGCCCCCAGCCCAGCCCCTCCAGCCCCCCCCTTTAACTCCTCGGCTGCTAAAAGCCGGGGGCTCTCTGCCAAACGCATCCCCACGGCTCCGCGGGTACCGCTCCCCATGGCTCTCTCCCAGCGCTTTCATTCCCTGGCACCGCTCACAGCCGGGAGCTCTTGGAGCTGCAGCCTTTCCTCGCCGCCGATTTCTCCCCGCACCCCAATTTCGAAGCACTTTAACCGTCTGCCCATCGATTCCCTAATTCCCCGCTGACAATCCCCCCCCCCCCCGTTTAATCCACGGATACTGGGAAAGAAGCAGCTCGAGGACCCCCACGGATCCATCCTCAACTCCGCTGCGCTCGGACAGATCGCAGAGCAGCGGGGGAAAGATGCTGGGAAAGCCCCTTCCCTGGGGGGCAGGCACTGGGGGGCTCACTGGGGTGGATGGGGGGGGTCCTCTGGGGCAGCCCCCAGGGCTCAGCCCCGCAGCCAGGCTCCCAGACCCTGCAGCAAAGTTCAACTTGACCAAAAGCTGCTGAAACATCCCCAAAGTCGGGTGGGCAGATGCACGGCTGGATCCTGTCCCGCAGGGAATCAGCTGGACCGGGGGGGGGGCTGCGGGGAAGGCACCCCCCCACCTCCAGTTCCCACCGCCCCATCCAGGGGATAACTCCTTGCTTGTCCCCAAATCCGGGGGCCATCCCCTGCCTCGTCCCCCCCTTTGCTGTGCCGTGGGCAGGGCTGTGACGCTGCCCCAGGCGAGGTGGGGGGCAGCCCCCAGTGCCCCCCCCCCAGCATCCCTGCCCCACACGAGCCGGGGAACCCTCGGCAGCGGGGAACGGAGATGAAACAAACACTTGGGCTGACGGCTGCCCACGGAGGAGACTTTGAAGTTTATTGGAGCCAGACCTCGGGGGCTGTGGGGGTCCCGGGGGGGGGGCTCAGCCCCAGGGAAAGTCTGGATTCATCCGGAGACACCGGCTGGACATCACATCCTGGCTCGTGTCACCACGGCACAGGGAGGTGGGGACATTGGGGACCTCCACCCCAAGGGAGGTGACAGATGGCCCCCCAATGTCACTGCCAAGGGGGGGGTCCCCACAGCACTGGGACTGGGTGGGGAGGGGACCCCGGGTTGGGGCATTGCTGTGCAAACTCCGGCAGAGGCATTTGGGGGGGGGGCAGCTCCCCCAGACCCCTGCCAGGGAGGGGGTCATGCTGGGGGTACTGGTCCCAGTTGGAGTTTGGTGCTGGGCTCTGGGCTGCAAACCGCTGCTGATGGAGCAATGGGGCAGGCAGGTGGCAGAGCTAAAGAGAGGGGCTGGGGGGGGCTTGGGGAGGGGGACACAGAGCCCCCATCTTGCAAAACCAAATCCGGAAGGATTTTTGCAGGAATCGAAAAGGGAAAATCTCTTTTTATTGCTGGGATGGAGGATGGATGGTCCATGAAGGTGCTGCAGCATCGGGGGGGGACCCGAATCCCCCATCCCAGGGAGCTGCCGTAAAGCTGGGACACGGCTGCAGCCCCCTCGCCGCTCCCACCCACCAGCTCTTCCCCCCTCCCCTGCAGCCAAGGGGAAATCCTGAAATCATTTAATTCAATTAAACCTTCTGCTCGCTGCCGGTTCAACCGACGGCTCCCAGGACCCCTGCTCCCCCCCTCCCCAAGCCCACCCCTCCCCAACACTTCCCCAGGTCTGGCAGGAGGGGGGCTGGCGGGGGAGGGTGCTGAACCCCCAGAAAGGTGGGTCCTGGGGGGGTCAGATCCTACTGGGAGGGGCAGATTCAGGGGGTTAGTGGTGTCCCAGCATCACCCAGGACCCGCAGCAGGATGGGACCCAGGCACACGCAGCCCCCGGGGGGGGACCTTCCCCCCTCGCTCCTCCCCATCACTCGCAGGGGTGCGGGAGCAGCAGGTTTCCCAAATATTGGGGGGATCTGGGACACCCACCCTTCCCGCGTGGTTTTGTGTGAGGGGGGACCCAGGCTGAGTCCCCCCCTGCTCCGGGAGCTGATCCGCCGGGAACGCCGACAGCCAGCAGAGGATAAACCTCTGTATACAGACAGTAAAAAGATTTAAACAAAAGCTGCTAAGTAAATCATAAAAGCCAAAAAAAGACTGGAGGGAATTTTTTCCTCTGATAGAAACTGTCCCCTCGTCCCCCTGCCCCCCCAAACCTCCCTGCCCGGGGGGTTGTTTCCCCAGGCGATGGCTCGGAAGTCTGCGCTGCAGCAGATTTCATCCCCGGAGCCTTTGAATGGAGGTTTTATGATGGTTAATAAATAACGAGAGCTGTTCAAAACGCCACTTGCCAGCACGCCGCGGGGGGAGCCGGGCTGGGCTGGGGGGAGGTTTGGGGGTTCTCACTATGGGGGGGCTGCCAGCGTCTCCCCCGGGCACGGCGTCAAGCACCCCGAGCTGGCCGGTGGCTTCTCCAAGGGCTTTCCCCTGATGGCAAAGGGGAGGTTTCGGCGCCCGACATGCCCCAGAAAACCCTGGCTCGGGGTGGGAGCGAAGTTTGGTGTGTGCAGAGGGACAAATCCTGCCCTGGCGCTGCTCTGAGCCCTTGGCAGCAAGGGATGGAGATGCTTCTCTCTTCCCAGGCAATGATTCAGCCCGTCTGAGATATAAATTGTCCCCGGAAGGTTCCTGTCCCTCTCCATTGACTGGAAGGAGACCAGAGCAGCCGCATTATTCACAGAAGCATCTCGCTCTGATGCCCAGGGTAGAGCCGCAGCACCCAGCACCCTTGCTGCGGGCTCAAGCCTCGAAAAATCGGTCGGAGAGACCAAATCCAGGCTCATCCCCCTGCTCCCAGAGCTCTGCCTCCACCAGCGGGTGCTTGGGGAGAGCACCCAGCATCACCCCCGCTGCAAAGGGGGGACATCACCCCAAAGCACCCCTGAGACCGGGAGCAGGATGCAGCCCACGGAGCTCATCCCTCCGCACGGATTTCACCCCGCAGAGCCTCCAGCACCCAGGCTCTGAGCTGCTGCAAGGGAAGCTCCAGCCCAGATTTCCTGGAAGGCTCCGGCGTCCTTCCAAGCATCCCTTTTGCAGGAAAAACTTGTGCTGGATGAACGAGCAACCGGGTGACCCAGGCTCCCCGCGAGGAAAGCTGCTCGGCTTCCCCGGATCTGGGTCAGCTGGGCAAGGAGAGGGCTGGGAGCTGCTGGAATGACTCCGGTGTATCTCCCACCCCGGGAAAAAGATAACAGCGATCCCACCCTGCTAGCTCGGCTTTCTCTGGAGCAGGTTGCATATGGGGGGGGGAGAGAAAGGGAGACAGCCAGCGCTGCTCGAGGCCATAAATTAACCTCAGGGTTTCCTAATGGGACCCTGATTTATCTCCCTGCCTCTGTCTGAACTAATTGAGTTCATTCCACTCGGTGATTCATGCCATGGAAATGGGTTCCAGAGAAAATGGGACCTCAAGCGGCTTCAGCAAATCCCTCGCTTTATTAGCCAGGGAGCCGTAATGCTTTTAAAACCAGGAGATTTGCAAACGCCGCAGCAGCAGCCAGCCCCCAGCCCATCCGTCACTGCCAGCGGCGGCCGCTCGGGTTTCAGCCGGGGCTGCCACGGCCAGCCCTTCCCCAGCCGGGGCTACCAGCAGGACCCAGAGGGCAAAATAGGGGGTTTGGGGTCCCCCCACCCTGCTGGAGGTGGGCTGGGGGCTCAGCCAGCCACCAGCACCCCCAGATTGGTGGCAAATGGGTCCCTTGTCCCTGCCCAGGGGATGGGGAGGGAGGTGGGTGAAGGAAAAGCCGCCCTGAGCTGCTCTGGCCATCCTGGGATCAGCACAAGAGGTGAAACAGGGGCTTGGGTTGATTCCTTGTGTCTAGACGCCGGGATGCTCCCCCCCAGCTCTGACCCAACATCTCGATGAAAACCCCAAATTCACCCCCTGCCCCTGAGCTTCACACCCTCTTCCTCCTCCTCTCCATCCTCCCGTCTGCGAGAGCATTTCCCCCAACCTCCCGCCTTTCCCGCGCTCAGCTTTGCCAATTCCATCAGAAATTCACCCAAAACCCAAAGCCCAGGGGGTGACGGGGCTGGCAGCTCCCCCAGCCCCTCTCCCGCCCCGCACACACACATTTGTTTGTTGATGTGTTTGTGTGAGGGATGCAGGGGGAGGTTTTTGGCTGCAGGACGGGCGGATAATGGGCTGTCTGCACACCTCGGGCATCCCTGGGGAGTCTGACAGCTCGGCATCGGGCATCCCGCCCCTGCTCCTCCGACGCGCCGAGGATGGAGCCGTGCAGCTCTTGGAGACCTCGAAACAAACCACCTGTGGGTTATAAAGACATTAAACCCTCCTGCACCCACATTTCCCCATCCTGCAGAGCCCAGCATGGGACCTCACCAGGTCCCAAACCAGAGTATGGACCCCGAGGGGTTGGAGGGATCCCTCTCCGCGCGCACCCCGAGCTGCGATCCCATTGAAAGCACCCGGGGCTGGCTGCCTTGGCCGTGCCGCAGCCACCACGCACACCCAGGAGATGCTCATCCCAAGCCAGGCATCGCGTCTCCCGGGTGGATTTTCTCCTCCTTCGCTTGCGGATGCCAGCCGCGCTTCCGTACCGCTGTCACGTTACGGACCTCATTAAAACCCTTCCAGAAGCCAGCGTAAAATTGCCTTTACCAATTTCCTCCTCGTCCTCGGTGTTGTTTACTTACTCGGAGAATTCCAGCGGGTCTGAGCGGCTCCCCTGCGGAGACAGCGCCGCTCATCCCAATCAGATTACCCTGATCCCATCGATCGGCGTTTCTCTGACCTTTATGAAGCTCTCACCTGATTTTCAGAGCACAAGACGTTTGCAACGTCCCCTTCCCTTCCCTTCCCTTCCCTTCCCTTCCCTTCCCTTCCCTTCCCTTCCCCTCTATACGGGCAACCGACTGCCCAGCAAAGAGCCCCTAAACCCACCGTAACCCTCTGGGAAATGGTTAATTAAAAAAAAAACCCCAAAGGGTATAATTGGGTTGATTGAGGCGAGGGGGCAGGAGCTGGGCGTTTCGGGGGGCCATGTATGGATGCCATACGTACGGCCGTGCTGGGTCGGCAGAAGTCAGGACACGAAGCCCAGCAGCTCCCACCCAAACTGGGGGAGTGGGGCAGCCCCCAGCCCCCTCCCGCAGCTGCTCAGGGCTTTGTTGCGAGGGCCGGCGGCTGGCTCATTTGCATAGGGAATGAAGGCAGCAATTAGTGTAGCTCATCATCTCAGCAGCCGGGGAAATTAGCTCCCTTCAGTCGCAGTTGCTGGGAAGAGGCTCCGGGGACACGGGGGGAGGCGGCCGCCGCACCAGGGCCAGGCTCAGCCTAATGGGGACAAGCCCCGCCGTCCCAGTCCGCCCAGTCTCCCACCAGCACGCTGCACTCACCCGCTGCAGCACAGCCTCCCACACTCATCTCCAGGCTCATTTCTGCCCCATTCCATGGGGACAAAACACAGGAAACCTCAAGCACCCGCTTTAGAAGCCAGACCCAGCCCCAGTTTGGTGTTTCCCCAGGGATGGGGGCTCCAGCATCACCCCCTGCCCCAGGGGGGGTCCCTGGGGGAGAGAAGATGCTTTTCTCCACGTTTTTCCCTCCCACCACACTGAGCAGTAATTCTCCTTGAAGATTGATCCCCGCGGGAATATTAATGAGCCGGGAAGGCGCAGAGAAGCTCCTCTCCCAGTTAGCTCCCAGGAGCTTCCCCATGCCGGGAGGTGGATGGATGGATGGATGGATGGGTGGGTGGAGGGATGGATGGATGGAGGGATGGGTGGATGGATGGAGGGATGGGTGGATGGATAGAGGGGTGGATAGAGGGATGGATGGAGGGATGGGTGNGTGGGTGGATGGATGGATGGGTGGGTGGAAACACATTTCTCCCGACCACATCACTGCTGGTTAATGCACCCAGCCCCGGCGAGGACCCACCACAGCTCTGAACAACCCTCAACACGTACAAAAAAGCAGAGCCAGGAGCTTGGGGCTTTTCTGGAAAGCTGCAACGGGAACAACATCCCAGGAACACCGGGAAAAGTTTGGGGTTTATAGCAGGTGCGATGCCTTTGCATCTCCTGTCTCCCATCTGCCTTAGAAGTCCTTAACTGGACCCAGCTGGGCTCAGACCCTCCGGGGCTCCCCAGCTCCAGCTTCCCCACCATCGCTGGGCTCAGCAGCTCAGACGGGGACAGTCCCCAGCACCCTCCAAACTGGGAGGTTGTGGAGAATTGGGAAATTTGTGGGGGAAAAGACAAGGGGTCTCTATGGGGTGATGCAAAGGCTTAAAGCCCCAAAGCAGCCTCCTGGGGATGCCCAAGGAAGGGTTTGGGGTCTGGACGTCCCGCATCCCCTGGAGCAGCACACGGGGGTGCAGTGGGGGGGTCATGGCTCTGCTGGCCCCCCAAACTGGCTCTCCCACAGCTCTCCGGGCAGAAACCCCCAAATTTCCCACCTCTCCTCCCAGCCCTGTGATGGCACCTGATCCTCAGCCCCCACCACCCTCCCCAGGGGGGTTTTCTGCCCCACTTTGTACCGGAGGAGGAGAGGGAAAGGCGAGGATGCTGCGGCCGGGCGCGGGGAGCAGTTGCCATAGGGACAGTATCTCCGAGCGGCAGCTGGGGCTTCGTTTGCAATCCCGGCTCCTCTCCTTCCCTTGTCTCGCTTTTGGGATCTCTGCGAGGAGCCCGATTCGGCAGCTCTGCCGGGGACAAACCTCTGCACCGGGGGAGGG
>VZTO01004054.1:0-59174 GCA_013400615.1 Syrrhaptes paradoxus
CATTCTATGATTTTATGATAATGCACCAGCTCATGCATGCTGAAAGGGATGAAGTATCTGGATTTTTTGCTGCACCGTCACCATGACATCATGCTCCCAGCCGCATGCATCATGGACTTCACCATGATGTCTGAGTGCCTCTAAATGGGACCATGAAGTTTGTGTTCCATGATCACCACATTCAAGCCCCAGACACTGCTAGTGAAAATGGCAACCATCTTCCTCTCCACAGAAACCTATGCTAGGATTACCCCATAACCAAAATCAAGCCCAAAAAGCAAGTCCTCAGCCAAATGAATAAATGCATAAAGATCACTGCTTGAGCTGGGAACACACAACAAGATTTTTCTGAAGTCTGAAGTAGTCCCTATTCCTACTGAAAAAATGGGAGCTGTGCGTGCTCAACTTTTTGCTGCAGGCTGGTATTCACTCTGAGCACTACCTCAAAAAACACTATTGCTTCATCAATACATTTGTAATTCAACCAAAAAAATATTAAAAAGCATCTGAAGAGCTTTGCATGGTAAACATCAGAAAAACACCGCTTTCCAACCCTAAAGCCAGTTGCTCTATAATATCTTCTGCTTTGTGCTGACAACCTTTTTTCCTTCCAATCATTCAGACACAATGCCTTCAGGTCTGTCTAAGTAATGTAATTTACTGGAGTGGAATTCCCTTGATACCTTCTGCAGCACTCAGTGACAGTATCATTTATACTCTACACTGTCATGCCATGACACTGATACATTGGCTTTCATCCCTCATGCAGTGCAGAGGGTGCAATTTCACCTTCCATTGTGCCCTTTTGCAGACTGCGCGTACAAATTCCCTCCATTCATTCCTAATTACAAACCTCTGCTGAAATACTCTCATTAGATTTATATTTCTCACTCCAAAGTGTCAATCTTGTTTGAAAATTCCAATTTTCCAGAAGACTCATCCATTAGCAGCAAACTCCAAAGCATTTAACTGACTGCATTAAAAGTGAAGCTGGCAGAGCAGAGATGCACTTAAAACATGCCATTACAGCAAATCTCCATTGCTAATGTTTTTGCATTATTTGAGCAATGCAATAAGGAGCCTGTGACCAGACATCTCTGTTCCTCCAGCAAGCAACAGGTCTAAGCTAGTAGTCAACTGCTATGTCCGACTCTACTCCTGTTGTGAGGCTGCACCATATCCCTAAGCGTCCGCCGTTGCCCCTCAGGTACATGGGAGGGGATCACTGGATGACCGGGATCTGCCACTGTTGTCTCTCAGGACCTCCCATACGGGGAGCAGCAACAGTCCCTCGAGGTGGCTGTTTAAATGACTCCAGAAACTGAGAGCCACAGAAAGAGTTCATCACAACTGTAAAAATGCCTGAGTGCAGCTTGTTTGCTGCGGGAAAGTTAAAAACAACCAAGCTGGGGGTTTCCCGAGGTAGCAGATCTTTTGCTACGCAACCCAACAGGCTGTTAGAGCTCTTCAGCTGAAAATCTCAACCGCATTGCTTCGGTCACTTCTACTGACCCTAATTTAGTGGCCACGTGCAGCACTGTTCCCTTCGGAATGTCTACAGAAAACACAACTTCACAGACTCCAGGAAGCAGCTCTGCAAGTATTTAAAAGGATCAAAAAGAGATCCATCTACCTCTTCAAGAGAAAGGTAAACACCTTAAAAACCTCATCACCATACAAGGGAAAAAATGAAGAGCCGGCAGCGGGTACTGATAGTTGCACAATGCGTCCTATGTGCCATCTCTAAAAATAGTCTGTGTGGTGATACCCCTGGAAAAGACCAGCATGTCTCATCCAGCTGGAAAGTGCAGCAGTGGTGAGCAGCGTGTGAGTGCCGTCGTCGCCACATGACGCACTCTCTCCTGCCGTTATCTTCAAAGCCATCAGGTTTGAACTCATCTGCATCAGGCACAGCAGTAGAAGGAAGGGGGGGAGGAGAAAAAACCCACCTCTACATCTGTACCGAAAAGGGAAAATTCCACAGAAAAATGACAACAAACATTTATGCTGCTTGTCAGCATCTGGTCACCTACAGGACTGCAACATGCAGGTGATTAGAACAGATGTAATGTAATTCCCTACAGCAACCACCACCATGGAAACTAATTATTGCTGAAGTTTTGCCCATTCCCACCTGAAATATTTAAACCCTTCATTACTGCATTAGCTTTAGTCCTTTGCGTCAAGGCAGGAGCTGGTCCAATGGGCGCGCACAGAAGTAAAAGCAGAAACGAATGTTTCAGAAAAAAAGCAAAAGTAAGGCAGCAACGACAGGTACCGAGCTCTCCTAAGGAGAGGAGGAGGGTTACACCAAGCTAATTTAAAGGGATTTCATATTGCATAATAAAAGACTCACCCCGACAGCATGGCTGTTCTATGGAACAAGCGCATGTGCCTCTAAGTGCCCCCAGCACCCCACATCCTCCATGCCACGTGGCGTTACTCAGAGCGAAAACCTATTGTCTTACATAGCCCGATCCTCAAGACCAACACCTCTGCTACCCTGCCAAGCCTGGAAAACCTGGAAAGGTCAAGAAGCAACAAGAAAGCAGTGAAACTCAAGCTTCCATGCAGCAGCAAGCAAGTTCTCAGCCTCTACCTTTGGTTCTGCAGCTCTTGGGTAGATGCTCTCTCTACTCAACCATCGCAAGAATGACATCAAACCGAGAAGCTTGATATGCACAGGCACACTCATTCTCTGGAAATGCCACGGCTACGTACTGAGCGAAGCTGGGACAGCACCAAACCTTACACCATGAAGTTATGAATTTCCCTGCATAGGCTGACATCTCTCTTTAATGCTTCTCTTGGCCACGAGCTGACACATCAATTAATGTGGTCAGAACAGATTTAGTAGCTCAAGATATTGCAAATAATTCAGCAGATTCCTAACTGGTGCAACTACCTGGAAAAGCTACCAAGAAACTCTGTCACCCTAAAAATAAATCAGAAAGATTTTATCTGCCAAAAGTTAACCCTGAGAGAATTTGTTTCTTGATGCTCAGCAGATTTTGTAGATTTCCCACCCCCCACCCCCCTTCCGACTCCCTTGTATTTTTCTTTGCCAGAAGACAAAGTTCTGGATCAACAGTTCAAGTTCTGGAGGGCTGGTTTAAAAAAATCTTTCAGTCTTCTCCAAAGTTGCTTTTTTCAGAGAACAGGACAATTCTGCTTCCAAAATTCTTTCATCACCACCTCTTACTTATACACAAAGCCTAACTCTTTTTTCTTTAATAAGAAGTTTATGAATTAATATTGCTAGACCACACCACAAGCAAACTCTGCCTCTCCTCCCAACACAGACCCATTTACAAGCATTTAAGCCTGGGACTCACCAAATAGAGCTGAACCTGCAGGAGAGCCAGTCATCAGAGCTAAGAGAAGGATTATGCTTGCTCTACAAATTCTGAAGCATTTGAATCTTATTTTTAGTTGTACACAAAGGGCAATAAATGGAAAATCTTATTGTAACCACCACTTCATGGCCACCCACACTTCCAACACCTACAGCAAAAGTATATAAATGCAAAAACCCCAGAACTCATGGCTCATCCGAACAAAGGATGCAAACTAGCTAATTGCTGTTTTTTTCTTTTTTTTCCAGTTTGTATTTAGAGTGCCATTATATTCTGGTTAAACATCAAGGACAGCTATTCGCATGCAGTGCATATCTGCTGTCAGGGATCCTGCTGGATTTTCATACATTTAATCAATGGTTTTCTCTCAGTTACCTGGTAGAGGCTTCTCTAAGTTAGCTGACTGATTTTCCAATGACGAAACGAAGAAGGTGCCTCTCCCTAATTCTCAGTTTCTTCCCCCACTGGCAAACTACTGACACAAGCAGTTAATGCTTCACCTACCTGTGAGAAATTATGCTGAATACTCTACCCAGAAACTGGTAATTAAAAAAAAAAATCCCTTTACACTCATAATAGTAGAAGAACTTGAAACAAATTGCTGTCAAGGATGATTTCATTGTGTTTAAATCCACTTTACTTCAAGTAGCTTTGCAAATTACTCTTTAATTTTACACCTAAAATTCCCATGTCTACTACAATGCTAGTTTACCCTCCTGTCTGTCCTATGCCTGATTCTTTCCATTTACTGAAAGCAACACAAGCAGGAACCTAATTATCACATGAAAACCTGCAAAAATAGCCCAATTAGCTAAGTAAAACAGAAAGAAAAAAAGGTCTGCCTTCAGACCAGGCTCCCCAAGAGTATAAGGTGATGCCACCTCTGAGGATGGGAAAAGGACAATGAGCAATCTCATGTCTTTAATTACCTGTCTCTGAAAATGCAAGTTATTATAGCCAGAAAAGCATCCGCCACAGCACTAACTTCTCAACTCTTTGCAAATCGTAACAGCAAACATTTCCCATAAGTTAGCAATCAATATTTAACAAAATAATCTAAGACAAAGTGCCAGCTCCAGAAAAATGTACCTTTACCTGCCCTTCCTCATTAATTGCCTGCTAGACCCCACAGCCCATCGCCTTCCTGCAGCGCCAGGCAATCCAAGTGCAGAGCCGTCTGCTCTCAACGCACGCTGCTGAAATCAGGTGTGTGCTTTTCTGGTGAGGATTTAGGTTGTAGGACCCATGTGCTACACACTGAAGAAGCGTGGGCATCTAAGTATTATGAAAATAAATGGGTCATACACCACTAAGCTAACAACCACACCACCCCCAAGCCGGGTGCTGAATGACTGTGCAGGGCTCTGCCAGAGGGAGAGGATAGGTTGAACCAGCAGTGAAAACAAAACTGATGTGGTGAGATGGATTTTACTTTTCACTAGTTTGGGTTACAGAGAAAGTTGATCTCGCCATCACCATCTCTCAGTCTTTTCTTAACAAAAAAAAAAAAAAAATTAAGCAAGGCACGGGCAGGCAAGGCATCCTGCGGAGATGGGCCAGCATCTCACCTTCTCTGGGAAGGGGAAGTGCCGCTGGTCCCGGGGGGAGGGAGGGCTGTGACTCAGTCCCTCGGGCTGACACATGAACACACCCGGGCTGTCACCTGCTGCAGCGAAAAATAAAAAGTCTTTTCCACAACACGGTGGCCACGTGGGAAACACCAAGTAAACAGATCAATGACACCGCTCACCCACGCAGCCCATGACACCGCTGGAGCGATGAACAAACCAAGCTGTGGTCAACGGCAACAAAGGAGAGAGGTGCCAGGGTAACTCAATTTTGTACGGCTGTCATACTGCAACAAACATCACCGTCCTCCTCCATCGTACCAGCTAAACTCAGCTAAACACAAGCAGGATGCTCCTCCTGGCCGTACGACCCACAGTCACTGCAAGTCCCCAGATGGGGATGCCTCTGGCACGGGGCTCTTTGTCAGAAACACCCGGAGAGTGACATCGGCTCGCCAGCCACACATGTGTGCGTGCACAGCTGCTGTGTGTGAAGCTAGACCAGCGCTTTACAGACCTTACTGAAAATATTTGTCCAGACATATATTTTAACATTTTTAAAAATTATGTATTTTATATATAACTATTTTATATACAAATACAAATATATACTACTTATGTATATATATACATATGTATACATAAAAAATGTAAATTTAATCAACAGATATATTTGCAGCAAACACTTATCAAAAGCCGTCCCTGGCCACCCAGGCTGGGGGTGCAGTCTGCCTTGGGTACAGTGGCACTGATGGTGCTTGGTACTGAGAGTTAGGTGTGTTTGGTAAGTCAATGTTCAAAGGGATGCCACTTCACCTTCAGAAAACTGATTTCCTTCTTAATCCAATCAAGTTTCCTGACCTTTCAGTGCAGATTTAAAAAAAGATACATTTTCCCCAGGCTGTAGTGGTAGGCGGGTGACAGCCAGTTAATCACCAAAAAAATTAAAATTTTACATTATTTACATCTGCTTAGAGATGATGGGAGGACAGATTTCAAGGAATCTTATTTTAAAAAATATTCTGAAATATTCCGAAGAACTCATACCTAGCAAATACGTCATTTGCATACAGAGGTTTCTGAGGTTTGGGTAGCTCTTTTTTCTCCCATGAACAAATCACTTAAAGGCCATTGCTGAATTCTCAATGCAGAATAAGCAGTGTACAAATTAGAACAATTTATTAGACACAGAATGGCATTGATTAGGATGTTATTTTTATGTTTCTTAAAAGAAAAGACACAGGTAAACCAAAGTGAGCAGAGCGTGGAAATTGCTAGGAATCACTGCCTGTCTCCGCTGGGATGCCAGCAGCCCAGCCCCAGCATCTGCTCCAAGGCACGGCCATGTCCCCAGCACCCCAGCAAAGCCCTGTCTGTATGCTGCCACTGGCGATTGTTCAAGGTAATGAACTGTGAGCCGCTCAGCGAAGAGTACAGCTTCTCCCTAATTCCTGTACTCCCTCATTAGGACACACACAGTCTAACCTGCCCAGGATTAACTCCCAGGGGACCTGGAGAAACATGCTTTTTTGTAATCTCAGCACGTGCACCATAACAGGGGTTTGAAATATGCTCCGTCAGAACAAGGAAGATACCTTCTGCTTTGAATTCAAACACCATCACATATTATTTTTATGGAGATCACATCAATCAGCATCCTAGTAGTATTATAAAAACTAAATAACAAATGAAGGAGGGGGAAGGTATACTTGTTCATGAAACCTTCCAGTACTTAAAGGGGACCTACAAGAGAGATGGGGACCTACTCCTCTTTATCAGAGAACGTAGTGATACGAAAAGGGGTACCAATTTTAAGCTGAAAGAGGGCAGATTTAGATTGGACATTAGGAAGAAATTCTTGACTGTGAGAGAGGTGAGGCAGTGGCCCAGGTTGCCCAGAGCTGTGGATGCCCCATCCCTGGAGGGGTTCAAGGCCAGGCTGGATGAGGCTTTGAGCAACCTGGGCTAGTGGAGGGTGTCCCTGCCTATGGCAGGGGGGTTGGAACTCGATGATCTTTAAGGTCCCTTCCAACCCAAACCATTCTATGATTCTGATTCTAAATACACTGCACCCTGGGAAAAGTTAAAAAGAATACAGCTGTTACAGCTGGGCCAACCTTGTGCACCTGCTCTTTCCAACAGGGCTAATTAACAAGGGGAAGTTTGCTTCTTTCTTTGCGAATTGCTATAACAAGGAAGTTGTTACAAACAGAGTTTGTTATCAAAAAAAGCCAGACAGCAGGAAACACTGAGAAACTAAGAAAGCAACTGTCAACCTGTCCTCCCACCTACCTCTGCTGGCACAGATCTGCATGCGCAATGGATGCAGCCCTGGACAACAACCTGTGAGGCGATACCTGTGTTTTCTAGGAGTTAAAGCACACATCATGTTTTAAAAACCTGGCATGTCTCAAGCACACAACCATATAAAAAAAAAAAATAAAAAAGGAAAAAAAAAGGAAAAAAAAAAGAAAGAAGAGAAAAAGTAAGGAAAGCATGCATTTGGTGATGGTTCCCATATCCTTACACTAGTTTCCAAGTTTTTTTGGACCTCAGGCCTGATTTTACTGTTGGAAATGCAGACTTGTGATTAGTTGCAGCACAAAAACCAGCAGGACACAACCTCCTATGCACTTAGAAAGAATGTTTTTTTCCATTTATGTACATTCAGTTTCTGGCTGCTTTTTCAAGTCCCCCAAGAAGGATGCCATTTTTAAAGTTAGTTCCTCTGAAAGAGTTTTTAATAATGAATCTGCAAGATGCCTAATATAAGCTTTTCAAGTGTCATGAGGAAAGCCTGCAAAAAATTATGAATAAGGCTTCCAAACCTCATGGGAATGGTGCTAAGAAGGACTAATGAACAGTACGTTGTTTCTGCCTGCCTAGCTGTTACAACTCATATTTTCAAGTTTTCTTCCCTTAAGACAAGCACTAGAAACAAGTTTCAAGCCAGATCTAAAATCCTCCTGTAGCCACTTGATTCCTGCTATCAAGGGTTTAATAACTGCACCATATATTGCCAAGCCTACAACAAAAAGGCAATGCTCTCTCTTTTTTGGAAAATAGATCAAACCAACACTGCGTAAGGCCTCTTTGACTGTGAATTCTGTTACTACCCAGCCTTTCTCTATTGTCTACCACTTCATGATTTTTTTTGTTGATATTCATCACACCAGAAAAAAATTTCTCTTCTCTTTAAAAACTGAATTTCCATATGCATCCTTTTGCAATAGACTTTTCTGGTTTTAAATAATACTTCTAGTATTGTATTATATATTATATATTAAATTATATTCTAGTATATAATCCTAGTGTCACATAAGCAAATAAAATACCTCAAATGAAGGTATATTTCTAATATAAATTATCCAATTACAAAATACTCCTATTTTCTTAGAAGCAATATCACAAATCAGTTCCTAAGATTAAAAATGGTGATAGCAAGCATTCAAGAAAAACTGACCAGCACCAAGTGCTGTGGTCAGCTTCACTGCCATGTCCCAATTTATGATGAAACTGTGTTGTATGAATTTATTACTGCAGTGAACGAAGAAGGGCAGGAATATGCACAATGCCACACTGGATTATCTCTAGCTCAGGCAACCTTTTTCCAAGCTGCTCTACACCACCATTAGAAAGACAAAAACCTAACCTCAATGAGATTTGGTTTTCTTTGAAAAATTAATACAATAAAGTTGTGCTCAAGCCTTTTTCCAAACTTGGCAGCTCTGGGGTGTCCCACCCTCTGGGCGGCACAGACCATCATATCCAAGCCATCCTTATAACGGTCCAGAGGTTTCTTCCAGCTGTAGATCCATCCCAGAATTAGGGTTAGAACCACTGACAAGTTAAAAAGGGTCAAACCCATTTCTCCCTTCTAGAATAGCCCACCGATTCCATGCCAGGCTGATCCTACACAAAGTTTCAGAGGAGGATTTAGCCATGATGGGAGACCAAATCTGTGCACAGCACCACCACTGATCCCTGTCTTGGGAGGAAAAATCAAAGCTCACAACACACCAGGAGCTAGTACCCAGACTGAGGAGACAGGAAGGGGTCTGCAGCCCCCTCAAACCCCTTTATCCCTAGTAGATATGTGCATGGCTTTCTCCACCCTCCTACAGCCAGGTGGAGCAGCTAACCCCACCTGGAAGGAGCTCGAGGTGGCAATGAAGATAATACCAATGCTCTAAAGAGCCTTTCAGGGCAGCAGGCTGAAAAGAGAAGCAGCACCAGGGATCCTCCAAGGGATGTATTCTGGAAATCCCAAAGGAGGATGATATGGGTTTTATGATGAGAAAAATACCGGGATGCCTGCAGTCCTGCTGAGGATGGCCTCCAAATTTGCATGGAGAACGTGCAGCTTTGGCACAGCACATCGCGGTAAGTGTACACCTGCTTACCCAGTTGTAGAGAAAAACGAAGCGTAGTTAGGGGGATGGGGTGAAGAGAGCTATTTTAAGAACTTCTTGCTATGGTTTACTATGGTAGCAGAACACTTAGAAAAGCCTTCAAAATGACAATCACCATTTAGGTTAAAAAAGCAAGTAACTACTTCAATAACAATGTATTCACCACCTAATGTTTGCTGTTGAATTACATATTTTATAGTATTTTTCTAAAGTATTATGTTTACTGCCTCCACCTTGTCTCCCCAAGTTCCCTTTTTGTTTCTTTGTTTTGTTTAAATAGAAAGGAATTTGAATCATGACTTACATGTAACTTTTCTAGGTTCTGTGCTGGCTAAAATGTTCTCACGATGCAGGAAACAGGATCAATGGAGAAATTAAGAGGCTGCAGCAATCCATTAAGAAGTGGCCCTCCAAAGCTTTGTAGGGCAATGTTCTGGCAACTCAGTCGATAGCAACCTGAAAGAAAATAAAGGCAGGCATTAAAAAATCAATCACTGAATCGTCACAAAAACCCTCTTCTTTATTTTCTTTTTTTCTTTCCCCCCCCCCCCTTCTAATTCTAAAAACAGTTTGGGGCTTTTTCTTTTTTTTAAACTCAGAAGGTGTTTATGTCAAACATGACAATTACATTAAGCCCATGATATACCTCCTCTTACCTTTAAGCTGTGGACACCTTACAACAAAGATTGTTTTTTTCCTTCCATTTGTATAACACCAAGACATATGAGGCCCCTGAGAATAATTACAGAACAGATAAACTAACACTTCTGTGATTATTCTACTACAGATCATACCACAGATATGCGCATACTTATGCACACATACTAAGAAATTCTTTACGATGAGGGTGGTGGGACACTGGAACAGGTTGCCCAGGGAAGTTGTGGATGTCCCATCCCTGGAGGTGTTCAAAGCCAGGCTGGATGAGGCTTTGAGCAACCTGGGCGAGTGACAGACATCCCTGCCCATGGCAGGGGGGTTGGACTAGGTGAGCTTTAAAGGTCCCTCCCAACCCAAACCATTCTGTGGTTCTATGAAACAGAATCAGAAAGGTGAATGAGAAAGGTGTTCCAACAAAACCAGCAAAACGATGTAACAGACTTCAAATAACAACTCATACTGGCTTTTGTCAATGCTTTGCTTTGGTTTTATCAAGGACATAAAGTCAGGAATATCAAATTTGTTCCTTTGTTTCTGCTTTACTCTGAGGAGCTTTAGAGAAGAAACACCACCAGCAGTTTGGTATCCTCCAGTCAATGTAATGTGTGTCCTACTCCTCTGTCCAGCCTCGAGCAAAGCTACCTGTCAAGCCAGTCCATGTCAAAAGAGAATTGGAGAGGGAATAAAATGTCTGTGTGCCCACAGCAAATTCATCATGCTGCCACCACTGTGCAAGAGTCTTAGGACCCAGGTACCAGAGGGGAGGCACTCTGGGACAGGGTGGGCTGCTGAGAGCAGAGCTGGGGCCGGCGGGTTGGAAAACGGGGTGACCCTCAATACCCGAGTCCCAACATCTGCACACAGACCAGATCTCACCCAACACACAGTCCCAGCTGACTCGGAAAAGGCTTTCCCCATCTATAAAGGAAGCAGTCACACTTTTAAGTGGTTGGGGAGGAGGGTGGGAAGGAAATACTTGAGGAAGGAGAAGTAATTGGTTTTAAGTTACAGGGATTTTCAAGCTGAAGTTTCATCAGTGCCCAACACTTTACAATTTTCCTGGAAAAAAACATTTGAATGATTAACTACTATTTACTTGAATACAGCTGGTGATTGGGAGTGCAAAGGAAGATTATTTTCTTTTGAACAGAAGGGGACAGCACCAGTACAAGCAGTGGCATGTATCTATCTTCCCAGGATCACCACAAGGGCTATATCCGCAGAATTACCACAAATTAAAGCTAGACAAAGGGGAGGTGACGTAGAGGCAAATAATAATAATAATAATGATAATAATAATAAATCTTTAAAAAAGAGACTATTATTTTTCTGAAATTCGCCAAATGAACTTTTCAGTAAACTTGTTTCTCAATAAATGTTTACTGACTCCATAAAAAAGTCAAAAAATAACACAAAGCAGTGCAAACAAAAGAGGTGCAGTTGTTGTTTTTTATAAGTATGCGGTTCCTGGTAGAAAACTTCCGATACTTTCTGAGCACTGACATGACAGCATTTTACTCCAAGTCTTGTAGAGTACTGGATCACTTCCAGTTATTTCTTCTGGATGGCACCCTCCTAGCAGATTTACCAACAGATGCTCAAAATACTGCTACCTTTAAGGATTACCTACATGGTGACTTGAAAAGAATCACAAGGCTATGTGAGGAATGAACGCTTGCATCTCTTCAGTTTATATAATGTTCTCCAACTGGGCATAACATTCGTTGACAGACATTTGTAGAGGACCAAATATTTATGGTCACAAATATACATTATCTAAATTGCCTATAAAACTAAAAATATAAACTCCAAATCTGTTCAGTCATAAATCACCAGTAGAACAAAAATAACTGTTGCTTACTTAATGGTCAAAGGAATAAAACAAGGGAAGGCTTTTTTTTTCAAGGACAAGTTAGTGTTCTGAGCTAAAATTGCACTTGCCACAACATATCAGAAGGAAAAGAGAATAAACAGAAGTGGTGAACAGGGCAACAAGAAAAAAAGGTATGTGGGGAAGATTTTCAATGCCACACTTTTCTGAGAAGGTGTGATTGATACTCACTGCTGCAGAAAGCATGAGGCTGCATCCCAAACATTTCATTCCCTTCTGCAAATGTCTCACTCCATATCTCTCCCCATGTTCCCTAGACATTCTTACCCTAAGCAGGACGATCCAGCCAGCATCAGGTTTTACACATGATCTAAAACATGAAAGCAGGAATCTCTCTGCCCAGGGGTCAGCTTAGGGTAGAGTGAAACCTAACCCCCACCTACGCTCAACACGAGGACTTCTTCATGCTTTCCACTCAATACAAGAATTTTATTTCCGAAACAGGCAAATTATTAAAAGTAAAGCTGCTGCTACAGCTGTAAACTTACAAGGAATACATGAAAACTGAGCTTATATGAAATCAAGAGCCAACAGTGCATCTACTGAAGAGGACTTGTAGCATTTTAACACGCTGACACACCAGGTTTACAGCATGGAAAGAGCTGGATTCTAGGCAGGGGAAGATGCACTTGCTGCTCCAAGGCTTGCTCACATCAAGGTCTCAGCTCTCAGCACAGACCAGCATATGTGGACAATCAGCTGCAGGATCACGAGAGGCCACAAAGTCACTGTTCTAGGTCAACCTGAAGACCTAGCTCTTGAAGTCATGGGGGGTGGAGGGAAACCTTATCTTTATTTCAAAAAGAAGCTTTCACAGGTGCAGAAAAAGCTAGAAAAATAACAATATTTCAAACTGGACATTATAAGATTTTTTTATATGCTTTTTTTAAAAACATACACTTTTTAACAACCTCTTATATATTTGTGAACCAGGCTACATTTTTTCTTCCTTTCTGAGAGCTTCCAGTACTGCTTGGTGGCTCAAGTTAGCACTGAAGAATGCAAATGTAAAGGAAGATGCACCAGATACCACGACTGACAGAAGGAGGCATGATACTAAAAAAGTATTTACTTTAAGAAAACACTTTCCAGCTTGGATTTCTGTTATACGGAGGATGCGTTTCAAAGATGGATTTTGTTATTAATGTAAAGTAACAAGATGTTTAATGCTTAAGAATAGGAAAACTGGTAAGTTCTTCAGTTCGCAATGAAGAAACCAAGAAAGATGATCTGAGAAAAGCATTATGAAAGTACGTATTACTCTGGTCACCGTGAAAGATGTTTCAGACAGAGAAAATTGTGTAATCGTGCTCAAGAGAAGCTGGGCAGGCAATGAGGGAGTCCAGCAACAAATACACAGTGGAGTTAGCAAACACATCAACATTCACAATGGGCACATACAATTAGGGCTAAGTAAAATGAACCCATATGACCAGTTGGTAAGCTTCTCTCAGACGCAGACAGGAGAAAAAAAAATACTTAAGGAAGACTGTGCACCACTGATCAGGAAGAAGTGAGCACAGATGTGCGAAGAGAGCTGATGTTTTCTGAAGCAATGCCTCACCTGGTGTAGTGCAATGCTTCTTACACAAATGTGTGCAGAACTTGGTCCCAGTGAAGTGAAGGATCCCAGTCTGTTATATGCAATACCATCACAGATTAGTAAATGTGTTTTCTTTATGTTTTGTGTGTTTTTGAGTGAAGCTGAAGAATATTTCTTTCTGGTTGAAACAGCTTCATTGGAACATTTGTAGCCTGCAACTCCTGGAAGGATTGCCTGAGGCTGAGAAGGCATTTGCAGTGCTCCTGACATCTAGCGCAGGATCTTTCCCTGAAATCTGTAAATTAAACCCAAGATGATATTGACACCTATGTCAGAAAAGATGCATGGCCTGCTTTGCTACTAGTGCACTTAATTTCCTCCTAATAACTTGCTTGGTTCTTCCGAAGAGAAGGAACATGCCCATCCATCACTCCTGCTTGTGCTCACATGCACCGTTTGGCCAGGGGCAGCCAAAACCAAGAGTCTGAAGGGCACAGCAGCTTCTTCCCTGGTGCCCAGTGGTGGGATGCACAAGACCACCACAACCTAACTGAGGAGGTGTGGACCAGAAGCAAGGAGGTACCCAGCCAGGACTGCCTCTGTGGTGCATCGCTATCTGGGTAATCCGTGCCAACAGTCAACGGAGATGAGATTGAGCTGTTCGTTCAGATAATGGCAAAACCACATGAGGAATTAGTCTGGCTAGAAACCACGACTGAAGTAATCAGGAGAAGCAGCAAGATAACCGCCATTGACTGAAGGGAAAGGCAGCTGCTGCTGCCCTGCGCTGGCCAGGGAAGTGCTCCAGGGTCTGCATACTGGATTTTCCCCAGCTACACTGAACAGCACCAATTGGGCTGAAAGGGAAAACCCTGAAAGGAGCTGAGGGATGAACTTGGGGAGAATTTTCTATCCCCTCTTGTCCTCTGGTTGCAGTTAACTCTGTGACACATCAACCAGGCTGGGCCAGGAAAGGCAAAAGACTGTAGTTCAAGAGCATCACCAGAGGAACTTGTAAACCTTTTTATGTAAAATCTGAATGACTTTATCATTTGAACATACTTGGCTTAAAATAAAGCCACCATTGAAAATATTTTATCTTCATGGTATGACTCATGAAAGAATGGCTAGGTGTAAAAGGAAAGTTAACATATGCTGAGAGAAAGACCCCCAGACAACAATATTATCGAATGCCACAAGAAGAATACTTATGCCCCACACAGTAAAACCAATGCATAGGAGAAGTCACAGCCTAATACCTTCTGTCAGATCTGATGAAAATTCAGATATCTGGCTTATTTCTCCTTAACGATTAGAGATTTTTGGTTAATACACATGCAAACAGGAGAAAATAAGATGGTTCAGTGACAAGGATGAAACTGCTGTACCTGAGCCTGGCATCTCAGAAGATGATACCAGACTAGCCAGCGCTCGGTCTCTTGGATAACAATGCTTCCCAGGGCAGCATAAAATGATGCCACTCACTGGGTTTATGCTCCGGGACTCCTGCCACAACACACATGAACCACGTGAAGGTACGCCTGCCCTGCCAAAAGGATGTTCTCATATTGAACAATTATTACAGTCAGACTTTTACTGCTGACTCCTTTTAAAAATTGACAAAATCAACAAAACAGTTAACGTACAGAATAAAAGAATGGGCCACAGTCAACCACAAAAACTCCCCATAAGGTTCAGCATGTGTGAAACAGGTAAGTAAATGCTGTGAAAGATGAACAATATTTAAGTATTAACACAATTATTTTTCTGGGGGAGGGTTTATCTGACCTCCCTACCAGTTTTCCTCCAAGCTCTAATACAAAAATTAACTACATCTAACTGCAGCTGGGAGACATAGCAGCAGTTCAACATTGCTCCCTTTTTTTCTCTGAGCTCAGAAACAACCCCTACCATCTCACAACATCAGACAAACTAATTTTTGGGTGATTTCAGATCAGGGTGAAGTCAGAGATTCATTTGCCAGTTCAGAAATTTCCATCAGTAGTCTCAATTTCACCTGCCTGTGAAATGAGGACATACATGCGCAACATGAGGGCAGGAGAAATTCAGCCTTCCCCAAGATGTACAGCTGGTCCTCCACACTCTAGTATGAAGGAAAGGCACTATCCTTTAGCTCCTATAAATGCCGAATGCAACAGTTGCACACCAATCTGTGAAGAGGAAGCCCGTGCCCATGGAGGTAGGCATTTACCAGGAGCCTGCTCAAGCTGTGGTGGGGCTGAGAGCGGTCCAAGGCTGCATCTCATGTGAAGCAGCTGCTTCTTAGCTTCTCAGTCTTCAACCTCACACCAAGCAGGGGAAAATCGAAAGACCTGAAAATATTTTGTGGGTTATCTTTGGTGGTCGTAACAAACAGATAGGCAGAATCGTGATGGGAAGGAGCTTCAAAAATAAATTCCCTGGTGGGTGAAATCAGGTCTGTTTAACACAAAAAGCCAGAGAGACCACGCACAGTAATGCTGAGAAAAAGGAAACGGTTCTTCATTTTAGCCAGAGTCATAAATCTTACCAGTGAGCCTCTAACGGCAAAACGGCAAGCAGGGGAATTTTTATACACAGATAATTAGTTGTGAGCTGATATCAGATTTACTGTGCTGTGCACTCCGCATGTGCAGTGCCTTCTCAACCTGCAAAACACCATGTGAGGCTCTGGCTGCCTCGCTGCCGCTGGCTTCACTGGGAGGTGTGTGGCTGAAACTCTCAGAAACTCTTACCAAAAAAAAAAAGGTGAAGTGGAGATGGATATTTCTGCTACAGAGCAATCTTTCTGCCGCAAACCCAGAAAGATTTTTTCAATGGGGAAAATGCACCGTGCTTATAAAACTGCCCCCTCTGCTACAGGGGAGATGGAGCAACAGGACAATTTATTTCACCATCAGCACCCTCATCTTGTGAGGTACAGATGCCACTCAGATTCTGCAGAGCAGGCAGTTTGGTCAAGGAAAAGGTTGACCCGCTGAAGTAGAGAAAGAAATTCACCAGCCAGAAGCAGCTGTGGAGTGACGAAAGTCAACAGGGTGTTTCCATTCGCTACCACTTGTTCCTCGATATCTTGCTTTGTTTCAGAGCACAGCCAGGGACTTCCACTAGTGACAGACGTGAGCAAAGACTCCACTGCATCAAATAGTCAGACCACACATCCAGTCAAAGAAAAGCCGCTTTTCAGTTTCTAGATGAGAAGGTATCCAGGGAACACGTGCCAGCAACACATCGGGTGCACGAGATGCCAGCGAGCACCCCTGGCACTTCTGACACTACCTTAAAAGGGACCAAATTTGGTCTAGAGGAGGAGATCTGGAAGCCTTCATCCCCAAAAGATTCCTGAGTTAAAAGAATGGCCTGGAGAGGACAGCAGCTAGCTGCTCCAAGACTGTCTGAGAGATGAGCAAGGAGAGCCCACAGGCTGCCCTGGTGGTCCTAACTACTTTCTGCCCATCTTTTATTCTTTTTCATCCCCAACCTGGTGCAAAAGGGCAGATACACTGTATTGCTCGATCACATTCCTCTGCTGGTCCGAAAGAGCTGGAGGCAGGTTAAGGCTATGGGGTAGACCAGCTCCCACCATCCCTGCAAGCTTCATCTGTACGGGGTTAAGCAGCAGCTCTCTTGTCCAAGGCTCAGTTCTCTTGTTACTGTATGTTAAACTGAAAGACCAAACTGTATTTACTGTGTTAAACTACAATTGTGGGGTTTTTTTTAAAGTCTTTCAGCCTAATGGTATGCAGCTGTCAGAAATCTTTGAACAGATCACTGGCTCTCTTTAAGCTGATTAACGAGATAAGGAACCGTAGCCAAAAGACGTGAAAGGATGGCTCCAAATTTCAAACTCTCAGCTGAGCAAAAAATTTAATTCAAAGGACTGTACAACATGCATGGGGGGAGAAGGTTCACAACACAAATGGAAGTTTTGTTTACTGCTGATATAAACAGGTGAAACACTCTCCATTGCTTGGTTTAAGAATCAATGCACCCCAGCCTCGAAGCAGTGTTGATGGGTATTACAGCTGCCACACTGATCTCTGTGGATGGCAATATTCATGTTGCTTTTTTCCGGACTGGAACTGAGGGAGAATCTACCAATAAATCTAACTTTACACTGAATAAACCTCCTTGTGATATTGAAGAGCTCCAAGACCACAGCCCCTTCACCTGAACTGCTTCTGTTCAGTGAGTTTCTTCAGATAGCATGGTGGTCTGTTTGGTTTTTTTTTTCATTCAAGTCAGCTCTGTGTATTTGCTTTTATTTCTAGCATAATGTTTACTATTCCAATCAGAACATTCTGTAATCTTGTCTAAATGTTTTATTATTAACCGCTGCACCCCGCACCCCACCCTTAATAATTATCCTCAAGAGAGGTAAACATTTCAACAGGAGTTACTCCAGTTAAAGCCATGAATATGTATTATTTATTTATTTATTTAGGTAAACAGTAATTAAGAAAGATCATCCAAACTGAACAGCACTACTTCACCAGCCTTGCCACAGGAATTGCAAGTCCCTTAAATGCATCTATTACTTTGTTCTCCTCCACCATCATTTACATTTGTGGGCCTCAGACCATGCAACAGTGGCCAGGAAAGCAGTCCCTTCCTCATCCAAGGCCATGCAGTGAGTCCAAAGCCTCCAGGCTCACACTCAAGGATGAGCACCAGATGCCAGTAGAGAAGAAAGCAGCAACATCTCGGGTGCAGGATGAGGATCAGAACACTGCCATCTACCACCCAATATGCCGATTTTAATTTTGTTGCAGCAAGACCACCTCTACTAACATCAAAACACTCATGACCCCCTCTGCGCAGAGAGAGGGCTCTGTCCATTACAAACCGAGGGGCTGTCACCACCACAGCCTCTCCGTGCTCAGCTGGGGGGCAGTGAGCCCCAACCAATGAGTGCTTGGTGCCAGTCAGATGGCCCCATGTGCCATACATATATAACCTGTGCACTGGGCAATAAGCAGCCGAGTGACTCTACTCAACTCCCCTGGATTTCCTCCTCAGTATTCCAAGACCTCAAATATTGCACCATCCCGTCCTGCCTAATACTTCCACCAACTTCTACCACTCGCCATGACAGAATTAGGCAGCACCACAGGCAACGAACCCACCTATAGAGAACTAATTTTTTCTGAACCACAATTTTTCAAGACACGTCAGATAGTCCTGACATGGTTGATCATCCAGCCTAAGGAGTGCACCGGCGCTGTAAGAGAGGAATCAAAATGTCTTCTAAAGACAAAGGGATTTTCGCAGATCTAAAGTTGTTAAGTAAATAGATAAAACTGCGGTCTAGGCTTTGTTTCAGTTTTCAGAGCTAATTTCCGGCCACTGTTCAGCGAAATGCTTTGCATGTTCATTTCTGACTCACTCGTTTTAACAAGCACACTTGCTGGAATTACTAAGCATGGGATCTGATCAAAACATTTCACTTTCTGAATCAAAGTGCTTTTCAATTTTATGGATGCGAACTTATCTATAAATTTAATACAGTAACTGAAAACAGCAGTGATGTGTGGGTACAGTCTGGGTGTGCGATGCGGTGGGTCAGAGGACCCCTCTCCCACCAAGCGCCCAGCATCCCACCGAGGCATGGGGACGGCTTCCGAATTCGGCACAACTGCTCAGTCAGGCTGACGCCTCTCTCTCACATCTCGATCACAAAATGATACATGCTTCCAGAGACACGCTTAAACGTCAGGTATGAATGAAAAGCATTCCTGAAAAGAATCTTTTATGAAACCGAAAATCGGAGACCGCCGCAGCGCTGTGCCTAAGTTGAGTCATCAGTTCCCTTTAGAGCCTAATAATTGACACTGCCTTGATCAGAATGACTGATCTGAATGTTGCTTTGTGTTTGTGTGGTTTTTGTTGTTGGTTTTTTTTTTAATTTAAAAAATAGACTTCCTATGTAAACAAGCCACCTGTCATCTCGCAGGAGTGTTTGTATTTGCCAGATCATGGGAAACATCTGTCAAAACCAGATTTCACTCTCCTCAGTCAACTCCGTACAGTCTCAATCAGACTGTATCACAAAGAAACCAAAACCAGGTCTTGTTAAGGACAAAATATGCTGACAACTCTCAGTGGAAGCACTGATTTTATTGCATTTTATTGGGATTAAATGCGGTAAAGATTATTAGAAGAGTTCCCTCCTTCTCCTGTGGGATCTCTCCCCCAAGAGGAAATCCTGGGAATTTAAGAGCTGCTCTTCCCTCCTCTCCCTGCACTTTTCCAAAATGAAGTACCTTCGAGGAAGAGACAGAGAGGAGAAGAATCAAGGTTCAATGAAACTTCAGAGCATGCTGATTTCCCACCTTTCAACACTGGTACTTGGATAAGGGAGTAATTCCACTCCTGATGCTTTCAAGAAACAAACACTCCCACGCGTCTGCATCCCTCAGGTCACACCTCCCCACAGTGATTCATTAATTATTTTCACATCTCCTAAACAAGGAAAGATCAGGTGAGACTGCAACTGCCTCTAGTGGTGTTTTCTGAAGAAGAGATAACACAAAACAGTGTAGTTGCTACTATGGGGATAAGGGCGATGCTAGAGAGATGTACTGTGGGTCTTCTGCCGGGAATGTGCCCTGGAATTGCAAAAAATATCAGAACAACAAAAAAAGAAACCAAAAGGAGAAACAGGTATGAGACTTCAACCGCAAGAGGATTAGGCTACTCCATTAGCATGAAAATGGAGAGGAGATGACTGGGGCAGAAGAATTAGGCTCAATGGGTACCACCCCAGGTGTTCCGGCTGGCACTGAACACAGAGTCCTGTTAAATGGAACAATAATTTATAGATTATGGGGACTGTATTTGAAACATTTAACAGTGGATGCATGCTCTTGTTAGATGGTGAGAAATTAATGGTTGTGTCTATATTAGCCTTTGTCGGTAGGCTGAAACAGCCAGTACTCTGGAGCTGATGTGATGCCCAGTTTTTGTGTTTTGCCTGGCAGTAACCCCAGCCTGGTGCTGCAGACGGACCACCCACCAGCAGCTGGAATACATCAGCAATGTACAACTCTCAGGTTATATCACTAACTCATGGATTATACATCATACTACTAATTCTTAAAAACATAGAGATAGGCACGGAGATAGGAAGAGAACCTCAATATACTTTGGAGAAAATGGAGGATGATCCAGCTAAACATCAGGTACTGAGAGTAATACAATGGTAGATTTCAAAAGAAGCCAGACTAAATTCAAAGCTGTGGATTAGAAGGAATAATGGAACAAATGCCACAGAAAGGGAAAAGAAAATTATTTGCTGTCTGGAGATGACATTAGATTTTATTTCCCTAACTGTGTAGGTGGCTGGACATGAAGGTAGTACTGCAAAATATTGAACTCTGTTTCCTTTGAGTGGGGCACAAGTGGATTTAGACGAAAGTCTTGCTTTTTCATGACAAAACATCTTAGCGCAAGTAATTTACACAGCTCTTTTGAAATAAGAAACCACTGCAGATCTATGTTTATGGAACAAACCTATGACAATATTAAACAAGATGCAATCTCAATTGCGATTTAGAAACAATGTTCACAGGAATACAGCTTTAGCTATATTCAGCACAGAATTCAATGAGTATCATTGTTACAATATATAGGGTAGATTTAGACTAGACATTAGGAAGAAATTTTTCACTATGAGGATGGTGAGGCACTGGAACAGGTTGCCCAGAGAAGCTGCGGATGCCCCATCCCTGGAGGGGTTCAAGGCCAGGCTGGATGAGGCTTTGAGCAACCTGGGCTAGTGGAGGGTGTCCCTGCCCATGGCAGGGGGGTTGGAACTTGATGATCTTTAAGGTCCCTTCCAACCCAAACCATTCTATGATTCTATGATATTTGGGGAATCTCATATTTACACTTTTATTCACTTCGGCTATTTTAGAGAAATGGGCAGACGCTCTTCCAAAATCTGTGGAGAGATACTATTTTGTCCAGATCTGAGAAGAGACTGGACTTACCACTGATTCTATCTGTTTGAGCTAGGGTAACACATGCTTTCGACTACAACTTTTATAAACTCTTTGAAGTTTTATTATTCCAAGGTACAAGGGCAGCAATACTAAGAGGAAGCAGAGAAAAACTGAATGGGAATTAAAAGCACTTTGTACTCTCAAGGCAGCAAGCAAAAGAATCATATTTGGCTTCATGAGAGCATTGCCAATACTAACAGACCAGTTACCGTCTCGCACTGCATACCAGCAGATCAGGTACAAACATATGTTACTGTTTTGAAGCAAGCTAAGTGGGCAAAATTTGAATTGTATCTGCCATGGCTACTTTTTAGTTCATTTTGCACCCACTCCCGAATGTCACAATGAAAAAAATTGAAGCACGGGGAACAAAGCAAAATAGGGTTCACCACCTCGTTAAAAAAGGTAACTAAAATAGGAAAGACTGTACTTCACATGTCTGTCTAGTTCTCCATAACAGCTCAACTCAAACATAAAACTTGGGCACTACCTCAATTTCTTCTTCAGTTTCATGCCATCTGAAAACAGAAGTTAATATTAGTATTGTCACCGTCCCAGTTAATCATCACCCAAAGCAGTTATAAGAACCAGCATGCATTAGGCCAGAATCAAAGCCAACGCCATAGCTAGAACAAAGAATGATTTTCTTAGCCATCTCCCTTCTCTGCTCTTACACTGTGGCTATGCAGGGATCTCCAGCACGATCCACGCTCACCGCTCATCCTGTAAGAAAAATGTTCTCTGCACCCAGCAATTACAGCTCAACTTTGCCACGTGAAAGAGACTCTCTTTCAACTTTCATGGCTTTTGGAGGGTTTTTGTCTTTTGTTTTTGACTCATAACACAAAATCTGCCTGTTCTGCCTTGATTACCTTGCTTTATTATTCTCTGTAGTCCTGGCATTTGTTTAAAATTATGTAAAAAACAGGCAGTTGCACAGAGAATGTTTAGTATAGCAAGTGCCGTAGCCAAGCAATGTTACATATTTTATTGCTTATGAAGTCAGTGTACCAGAACCAGCCAAATCTACTAGTTTGGTCTGAAAGTGTATTTCCTACTTGCAACAGGATAACTAATACTTGGAAAAAATAACGAAGAAAATAAGCATGGTGGTAGGTAAACACTCCTAATGACATCAGGTCACATTTGGATCAAAGGCTGTGGTTTGGGATGTATCTCTAGGAAGAAAGAATAACAAAGTTGGTGTCTCAGTGCGTGACAGGGTCACTTGCCACACTGTCTGTTCAGCCATCATCCCAAACTGCTTATTACCTGTGCCAGTGTCCTCATCCCACTGAAAGTCTGTATTTCTCCCTAAAGCTCTGCAAGTGAAAAATTAAATCTAATGCTTTCCCTGTTGTTCAAAGTGGCTGATGAAAAACTCATTAATGAATACTTGGGCAAAAAGGCTCTCCACAATTATAGCACACAGCTATGAAAGCCAATGCAGAATGGCCAGCAAATGCTTCTACGTAGAAATTGGCTTAACACAGCTTCCTACTTGGTAAATAGTGAGAGGAAATTCTGAATAAATATTTGTTTTCCCGTATTTATTTCTACACTGGGTGAGGCAAGACAAAAGGATGTTTAGGTACTGAACTGATTTCAGGTTTTGTTCTCTGTGTATGATTTAGCTTGCAATGCTATAGGGCTTTTAATCTCATATACCTTGTGGATCCTATTATCATCACCATCATAATGAAACCAGACACAGCTTACTTCCCGTTCCCCCAGCCCGACACCAGCAGGGCACACTGAAATGAAAGAGTCACTCATGTAAAACTGACTGAAGAAGGCTCCTCATAATTTCAGCAGCTTGGCTTCACCTCCTGGCACCAAATGGTGCCCCCTCAAGCTACTCCTGCCAAGACGCAGGTCAAGCAGCAGCACAACCCAAACCAGAAAGAGCAGAACACATCCAGTGTAGCTTGTTCACAGGAAAGGCAGAAAACATTCCCTGGGTGTTTCTATAATTCCTGTTGCTTTAGGAGCAATCAGATTTTATTGAACCATAATCCCAGATAAGTATATTGAATCTTACGGCTAAAGTCAATTACACTGCATTAAACAGTCAGCTTCCTGATTTGCAGGAGAAAAATCACTTATTTGGTATAAAGCTAAATTAGTTCAATAACTCATTACTTGTAGCTTGGGCACAGGGTTGAAAAAGCAACAGACAACTAAGCAGTTGCCATATTTTCAGGCACAGGTCCAGTAGAGCTGTAAGCAGACCAAATTTCCAGCACTGCAGGCAGAGTGGGGACATCCAGTGTCAGCAGCACCACATCTCAAACTGGTCATGTTTTCTCATGGTAGAAGACTCGAAGCTAACCAGCCTTGCACGGCACAAGAAACTGCTTTTCCTGTAACTGAAAAGACTTTGAGATTTGGATTAGATGCAGCAGCCACCTTGGAGCTGCACTGCATCTCTCCAAGTAAGAAGTGGGCTCTTTATTCATATAAAATGGGAGTAACTAGACCAAAATCAACGGGGCTGCTCCTGGGGTCCACCAAGGCTTATTGAACCTCTGCCTCTGGAGGGCTCAAAATCACAGCCTCCTCAGCACATCCCCTCAGTACCTGGTGCTACCCTTGCCTGCCTGCTGCTTTCTCATGCACTCTCCACATGTCCACTCCTGGCCATGGTCAGAGGCAGGGCTAGTAGACCTCTGGTCTGACCCTTGTTTGGCACCCAGGCTCAGAATTTAGGCTGCTGTGTGCTGCCAGCAACTGGGGTCTGAATGAGAAACCTGAACCAAAGCAACCCAAACCGTTTCATGTCGGTGCTGTGAAATTGTGGGGAAAAATAAACAAGGAAAGTAACTTGAGAGATCCACTGAAGAAAAGCCACCAGTCCAAGACAAAAGCTGGTTGCCATTCAGGAGTGTGGAACATGTAGAGGAGGGAGGACCTGGGAAGGAAGAGCACCTTGTGCCACTTCTGTATCCTATCAGATATGAGTTATGACAGTGAAGATCCTCATGGAAAGGCCAGAATAAGGAGAATCGGAGGCAGAGAGAGGTCCAGGTGAGAATGGATCTCAAAGCAAGGCTGGGGAAGCATTTCTGTGGCCACAGGACTGACATATGTCAGGGATGGGAGAACTACACAGGTCCCAAAGAGGAGGATCTCTTATTAACTCTAGCAGCTCAGAGAAGGTTGAGGTTCAGGTCAAAGGATGGTTTGTGAAAGCAAGGCCAAAAGAAGAGAAGGCAACAAGAAGGTGGGAGGACAGACAACAGCAAGAGCTGTTGTAGCAGAATCAAACAGAAAATAAAATGTGTCTGCGATGTGAATATGAACCTGCCTGCACTTTCAAGATCTTGTCAGTGGTTGGTGAACTGCATTACTAATGTTTGGAGGAGAAAAAGAGTATATGGTGCTCTACAACTTCTTTCCAGAGGAAAAAAAAATTCTCTAAGGGGTAAGAAAAGTTTCACTATCAACCCACAGGAGATAAAAGGACACATCAAAAGGCCTGTGATTTGTAATTTCTGATTCCTTACTCAGAATTAGCATTGGCACCAGGTGAGATCCATATAAAAATCTCTCAAATGAATATTTGCCTGTCAGGGGCTGGGTGGAGGAGCAGAGGGGCTGAAGGCCAGCTGTGGTGCCTGGCCATCCGGACACCCTCAGGAGGTGCAGCAGCGCTCTGCCAGCGCACACCTTGCCAGGAGGCCGGGAGGTGGCAGCCCCCTGCCTCGTACCATGTTCCTCAGCTGTTAGGGTCACCTCCTAACCAAGCTCGAACATTCTTCAGTTTCCTTCTTACACACAACTATATTTAACTGCCAAAAGATCTCCATGTAACTCGGGAGATGACAGAAGATGCGTTTCTGATCCCATTGGGTTTGTGTGGGTCACGCGTGTGGAGCAGACAGGAATGACTCCAAGCCACGAGGAGACAGACTGTGAGGAGAAAGGTGAGAGACAGGGAGTACTCCAAAGTACAGCCAAACTCCACAAGAAACAGTCCTGAAAGGCACAGAAAGAAAAAACCCAACCCTTTGTAGATTTGGAAATCATGTCTTCTGCTCCTGAAGGGCAAGCAGCATGGGCAATTACTGCCTGCGAGGAAGTGGATCCCTGTTGCTCTAGTCCCTGTGATGGCTCCCCCACCACAACACCCACGTCTTTCAGCAGCATCAGAAGGCTTCACCCTCACAATGGAAAGGAGGACGATGATTTCCACCGCACAAATGAGGAAGTCAGTCATGGGACAGATGAAGGAGGTTGCCTGAGAACACACAGGAAACCTGTGACCAAGCGGGGAACTGAACCCAGACCATGAGTTCCAGTTGGGTGCCTGGTCCAAGCCGGGTGGCCAACAGATCACCTCTTCTACCGGGGCTTTGCAATCTAAGTTTGGTGGGTTTTTTAATGAATGTATTTTTTTCATTTGTCTAGCCACTACGTTTCATTTCACTCACACTTCTGCTTTGCAGAAGCTTTTTATTCTGCTTATTTTTCGTTTTGGCTTAAAAAAACCAACACAACTGAACACTGAACAGAATTTAACCTTCACTATTTGGTCTTCTCCCCTACCAACATCAGCCTCTCCCTAGCTCTCAGTGTTAAGTGTCCCTTTTGCACCCTGTGCTCACAAATATGGCTTCATCAAAACACATCAGTGATATTTAGAAGATGTCTTATCCACAGCTTCAAAGAGTTACAGCAACCGCTTATGCAAACAGCAGCACTGTGAGGCAGCAGACCAGATCTGGTGGGAAAACCAGAGAAAGGTGATGCACAAAACGGTAAGTTCCTAGGTAAATGTTCCGATGCTGCTACGCATCATGTCAAAATGAGCAACCGTCTGAAGAATAGCTACCAGTAAGACATGACATCAGATTGCCTAGATTTTTTTACTGGCTTGGCCAATGAATCACTGGGCAAACATGAGAAATGTACTCACGGCCAGGGTAATCTTCATGGTGTGTGAGAAGTGTCTCTTCCATTATCATCATGATCTGTGGTCTAATTGATATTTGAAAACATCTTAAGATCTACCAGTGAAAAGCACATAATATGTACTTCTAAGGTGAAATTCTGTGGTATAATACTATTTGCAAGGAGGTGAAACAAGTCAAACTGTTATTTCACAAAATAATTCACGCTTGCTGAATCCCTTACAGAAAGTCTCAAAGACTCGAGAGGGAAAAAATAGCTAATTTCCACCTGTGTAATAACTAGCACCGTGAGAAAGAAAAAGACTTCAGACTTCTTGTGAAAAATTGCTGCAAAACCACAAACTTCCAAAAGTGCCCAATATGCTATTTTCAGCTCATCTGAATGCAGCCCAAACTATCCACAGCTAACCAAGGTGCATCAGAAGATTGTCATCATTCCACTTCCACCACAGGCTTTCAGTAACTTTTGCCCACTGTGTATCCAAGGCTGTCAAGGCCTATGAAATAACATGAGACTCCTATGCCCAAAGCAGTCGAGCAGCTGCAAAAATAACCCTCTAAAAATATTGAATACTTGGTCCTGCTCAGCAGCTGGAAAAACAATTACTGATTGAAAAATCCAGTGTTTGATATTACTTAATAGTTGGGGAAAAAACTATTTGTGAATCATAATTAACATTTATTTAACTACTTAAAAGCAAGCATCTACTGTTTGGGGCTTCACGGAGAGCCAATATGTGGCCTTCTGGCACCATTAAACAGACTAATACAGTTAAATTAGAAAGACATGAGGCAGAAAGCTGTGCTGGAATAGTGAATTCTTAGGAACTGGTGTAACTGAGATCGCCCCAGTAGTTCGTGTCCTGAGACACCAGGTCCGAACCTGCTCTACCAAACGAGTAACGACTACCTCAGGGCAAACGAAATAAACACACAGCTCCAGCTCCTTGTGCTGCAGCGATTCAATTACTGTGACAAGCTGAATGAAAATCCAGTGTTAACAACAACAGAGCAAAAAGCTCCCCCTGAAACAGCCACAAGGCTTTCTGGCAACTCCAGCAGTGCTGGGTGGTAGTGGGGCTTCCTGCTGGCAAGTGCTGCCGTCCCCTGCGAGAAAGGACCCGAAGTGCTTGCCACACCTGGAGGAGCAGAAAGTGTGGCCAGCAGGACTAGGGATGTGACTGTCCCCCTGTATTTGGCACTGGTGAGGCTGCATCTAGAATCCTGTGTTCAGTTTTGGGCCCCTCACCGCAAGAAGGACATTGAGGTGCTGGAGGGAATGCAAAGAAGAACGACGAAGCTGGTGAAGGGTCTGGAGCACAAGTCTTATGAGGAACGACTGAAAGAACGGGGGTTGTTTAGCCTGGAGAAAAGGAGGCTGAGGGGAGACCTCATCACTCTCTACAACTACCTGAAAGGAGGTTGTAGTAAGGTGGGTGTCGGTCTCTTCTCCCAAGTAACAAGGGATAGGACAAGAGGAAACGGCCTCAAATTGTCCCAGGGGAGGCTTAGGTTGGATATTAAGAAAAATTTCTTCATGGAAAGGGTTGTCAAGCATTGGAACAGGCTGCACAGGAAAGTGGTTCAGTCATCACCCCCCAAGGTATTTAAAATACGTGTAGATGTGGTGCTTAGGGACATGGTTTAGTGGTGGACTTGGCAATGTTAGGCTAACGGCTGGACTCAATGATCTTAAAGGTCTTTTCCAACCTAAATTATTCTATGATTATATAAAATCAACAGTGACTTGGGTCAGGTCATAAGTTTCAGAAGGAGGCAGACCATTTACAGGTAGGATACCACAAACATTTTTTCTTGTTCTCAATTTCTAACTATAAATTCTTTTAGAACTTAAGACTTTTCTAAGTCCTAATCTCCCCCAAGCCATTCTCTCACTCTCCTCTGCTCACATGCCATAGCTGAGGAGTCCCACTCTGATGACAGCACCTGTTTCCTTCTTTCATCTCATTCACATCCACCTATGCAGAATCAGGCTGAGTGCCCCACCGGTCCAGTAGGTGCAGAGCAAGGATGAAATGGCATTCAGTGCACCTGGGAGGTAACTCCTGGCAGAGCTGAGGCAAGAATTTTTCTCTGGCACAACCTCACCCAGAGAGTGACCGAGGTGTGTCAGCCGCAGAACACAGAACAAAAATCCACAAACAAGAAACCTATTCCAAAAGATTGACTCAACTACTTTACTACTGGCTTTGAAGGACTTGGTCTCGCGATTAGCATAAATTTATATATAGTAAACTGATTTATGTACAGCAAAGGTAACCTGAAGGGAATATTTTGTAAGCTGCTGAGCAGTGTGAGCATCCTGTATAATGTGCTTAACTTTAAGTGACTTGAGCCGTAGGTCACTAACCCTTGTTCTCTGAAGTGATGGTATTATCAGATGCTATTTCAAGAGAAATGCATTTAAGTCATAAATACTTCTTGTATCTTACTTCTCATAGCCTGCATCAGCAGCAGCAGAAAAATGAAGGCAATATAAAAAGAAGTAACGTAGTTATAAAATTTCAGGTCACAAACATCCTCAAATGGTTTATGCTTTCAAAGGGAACTGCATAAATGGCATGATGAGGTTTCCTTGGTATACATCTCAAAGGATGATATTATTAATTTTAAGAGCAAACGTTCAGCACCATACTCAATGCAATTGGCTTTTAACCTGAAACAGGGTCTTCTTCATCAACACACACTCATTGTGGAGAGAGATGCAGCTGACCAAATTCCACCATCCACAGCATGTTACGAGAGACAAACCAGTGCTCTTTTCTGACCAGTTAGGGCACCTATCCATGGAGTATTTTGAGTGGAGTTAGGTAGATCACAGTCTATGCCCCTAGAATATCTCCACAAAGCATTTGCCCTAGCAGGGCTATACCGGCATGGCTAAAATGCTGAAGTGCAAAAATATAGGCAGGGATGAACACTCAAAAAACATGTATACCACAGAGTGAATGGCAAAATAAAGCAACATGTATTTCGGTAAATTTATTTCTAGGCTTATATGTAGCTGCCTGTTCTGAGAAGAGGTCAGGTACCGTGTAATGGAGTTCCAGAGCAAGTCAGCAAAGTCTTTAAAATACTTTAGCTCCATGCTTCAGACATGGCAGTGCTCACAGTCCCACATGCATTCCTACCGTCTGCTAGATGTTAAAGTAAAACTGTGAAATTGTAAGGAACAATCAAAACATCTAAACAATGCCCCAAAACTGAAGAAACCATGTCATGCTGCTTTTACAAAAATACTTACTTATAACACAGTCCTGGAAGCGATTTCCAAGCAAGCCAACTGCTGCTCTAGACAGTTTACTGGACGGTGTGGCTCAGCTCTTTCATACAAGCAGCACCAACAGTTATATCTAGAAAAGGAAATAAAACCAAAATTCTTTGTGAGCAAATATGCAAATAAAGTGATCTTTCTTTTTAAAACCATAACCAGGTTACACCTAGCTTTAGTAGGACTTGACACAAGTTCTCATGCCAAGCTTCACGTGAGCTGCCTGCTTACAGGAACAGGGTCAAAGGCGCAGTCAAAGCCTACCTACGGCGCTGAAGCTGAGCGCAACTGTGCTTGAGAAAAAAACCCATGTTGAGGGCATCAAAGCAGCAAACAAACACACACAGCTGTTTTTCTCATGTAGTTTGACTTATAGCATTTGCAGGAAATGCAAGACTAAATACTGGCATTAGCACCAAAAAATGTAGGTGATTTCAACAAGCCCAGGAATTCCAGGCACCAACTTCTTTTTTCTCTCTCTTGAGTGGGTGTTCACTTGTAAGTTGTAGACATGTTAGCAATTCAACGACTGAGGGAATTAATGTTCAACTTCACAGTCATTGTTAGGTTGCGAGGTTATTACTGCTTGTTCTGCTAAAGTGACAGATTAAAATAGGTTTGTATCTGAAAAGTTGTTTTCTACAATATATATTTCGCAGCTTTTTGTACCAAATCATTCTCTTCCATCACGTCAACTCCTATTGTATGAACCATCACTGCCAGCTCCACCACAGCAGCTGGGATAGGCAAGCAGAAACAGCAAGGGGACAGGTGAGGAAGACAGAGCGTTCAGCCCCCATCATTTCTCTTTGGGCTGTCATCGTTTTTTCTCCCAGGCATTTTATGTCGTTTATGTGAGACGTCTCGACAAAGGAGCATGCTTGCATTTGCAGGACATGTTCTGCTTTTAAAGCAAACAAGCAAAGGCAAAACCCAAGAGCAAAGATAGGGCTCTACTTCATCTAGCCACAAGCCCGAGAAACCTGTTTGCTGTTAGGCACTACTGGGTGCACTGGCTGGAGAGTTGCAATTTTCCAGCTTTGCAGATGATTATTATCAATGAAAAAAACAAATTTTCAAGGTTGAGCTAACTGGTACAGAGGAGGAAAAAAATACCACCACACATCAAATTTTTGCAGACTCAGAACCATTTTGTACTAGTAAATAAGCTTTTATCCTTCCCTCCTTTGTTTTTTTTTGTTTTGTTTTTTTTTTTTCTTTTAGGGTATCTCACAAGCTGCTGACAACTCACACTGTACTAAGAGCTGTTCACACTGAACAAAGTGTTTACCACTCACAACTGATGCTAAAAATTAATTTACAGCACCGCTATAGCAAGCTTTGACAAATTGTCATGTGTTGACACAGTCATAAGTTGTTGGTTAAAAAAAGTAACACTTCCCTCTTCTGCCACCTCATGTTTGAGACCAGGGATGGGCACATTATGCAAAGTTTGAGGGTTTGTAAGCTTCACAAATGTTTGGGCTTCACAAAACAAGCTCAGTTGTGAAAGTTTTTTTCTCTTACAGTTAAGCGTGTTTATTGCCAAAAAGACTCTAGTAAGAAAAAAAAAATCCTTTGCCATCTACCAAGATCTGTGTGTTGTGCAAAACTAGGAGAAAAGGCTGTAAAATAAATAACCTTGCATGATACCTGTTCTAGATAAGATCAGACTAGTGACAAATACCCTGTATCAACTACTCAGACACCACCCTCCTAATGTAGAAAGGAAGGGAAAAAATATAGTTGCAAGTAAGAGTTTTAATTGTTCTCAGCTGTCACACAATGCTATCTTAAGCAAACGCATTTATTTCTCTATTCTTATGTATAGCTCAATACGGAAAGAAAAAGCGGCGGCATTCATCAGAAAAGGTCCAAATTGATTTCTGTGTATTCAAGATAGTAAATGTTAGTCACCCCATGGCAGCAATTAAATTTTAACTCCTCCTCTTCTTCCTCGCGGCAGGATATATAATCTGTCCGGTTTACACTTGAAATCAGTAACAGACACAAAGGTGGTCTCAGCTGAAATGAGCTGCATTTTGGGGGTGCTAACTTAAAATGTTAGCCAAACACTAGACTAAATCAAGGTAAAGAAACAAGGCCAAGGATGAAGAGAACCAAACCATCAGGAAACAACCAAGGCATCCATTTGGTCGAGGTGTCAACAACTTCTAAGTTATCTTCATTTTTCTTGTCTTCTGAGGTTTATGTTGCTCTGTTCTTCTACAGAGACACCCATGTAAGCTAGGGACTGTCATCCAGCAATCAAACCAAGCAGTTGGTTGGTTTTACCTCCAGTGTTGTTGATGGTCAGGACAGGAAGACTGTCAATGCAGGAGAGAAGAAAGGGAATCAGGCTGGGGCTGACCCCAGGTCTGGACACAGTACTCCAGATGGGGTCTCACAAGAGCCGAGTAGAGGGGGACAATCCCCTCCCTCTCCCTGCTGGCCACCCCTTTTTTAATGCAGCCCAGGACATAGTTGGCCTTCTGGGCTGCAAGCGCACACTGCTGGCTCATGTCCAGCTTCTTGTCCACCAGGACTCCCAAGTCCTTCTCCACAGGGCTGCTCTCAAGGAGTTCTTCTCCCAGTCTGTACAAGTACCTGGGATTGCCCCGGCCCAAGTGCAACACCCTGCACCTGGCCTTGTTGAACCTCATTAGGTTCTCATGGACCCACTTCTCCAGCCTGTCCTGCATCCCATGAAATGATTTATTTCACTGGGTTCAGTCCAAGAGTCAATAAGGTTGAAATAAAGACAATTCAGTTACTAAATTAAAAACTTCAGTTGTGTAACTACCCAGAAGGTAACACTAATTTTACTTCCACATTGGAGAACAATTAATAAAACCTTAAGTTTTACTGTAAGTTACCTCAGCTACCCAAATATAATCTCTCCTGTGCATTTTTACTTCTTTGCTGTATAGAAAAGGAACTTAAACTCCCCAAGTTCTTACTTTGGGATGGAAAAAGCCCAAGACATTCTCACCAACCCACTGAAGAATAATATTGGGAAAAAAAGTGGGACTTGGGGTTTTCTGATGTATTTCTTTTTTCTTTTCCCACTTGGGACAAGATTTTCCTGATGGATCCAACTTGTGAGTTTGAAGAAACCACCCACGAGCCTTTCTTGCCCAGTCCCTTGCGTGAGTCTGTGCCTGCTCTAACCAACACAGGGCCACCGCAGGAAGGTTCAACACTGGGGAAAAGCAGAGCGAGGATCTCCTGTGGCCTCCCTGCATCACCCTGCTCTGCTCTGCCCTTCAGGTTTTGGCATGGAGGGGACAGCAGAGCCTTTGTCGATCCTGCAGCTGCATTCCCTCCCACTCCTACTTGCATGGCATTAGAAGAAAACCATAAGGATGACACTTGCCCCTGCAAGGATTTCAAAAGCAAAAAGGAATATATGAAGCTGTCCTGCTCTCTTCATGATGCACACATGTAACTGAAGGGGTAAATATACATATTGAATACATATGTACTAAACATGCACTGAGTAGCCCCTGCCTGCATGGAATACAGACTGTGTGTATTCCCCTGGCTAGAAATTAAAAAAAAAAAAGAGAGTTGGAGCTTTCTTATTCTCTGGGCGCCACTCTTCCAAACAGCAAGGACAGGATGCCAACCCAAATCCCAAATGCCTCAGAGCTGCGGAGGCCTCTCTTCTGCCAAGGCAAGTGGCACCAGTGACTAACTACATCGTGGGCAATTTTCCTGTCTCTGCTCTACGCCCGTCTTCACGTTGCTGCAAAGGTCACTGTGTCATATCTGTTACACTGAGGTCTGCCACCCACCAGCAAACAGGGAAGGAGCTTATCTGGACAGTCTGGCAGGACCTCCTGCGAGCATTTGGGGGTGGAGGGAAACCTTGCAGATTTCCACTTGGGTGGGGAGGGGCTGCACTTCAAAACCAGTTCAATTTCTTAAATCTTAAGAAAGGACTGAAATGCTCAAATTGCCTTGAACTGAAAGGATCTCAACCTGACCCAGCTTTGCACAGCACACTTTGCTCAGCAAAACCCAGGTCCTGAAGAAGCCATTCCCCTCCTGTGCAAGAGAGGGAGCAATCGGAAGCAGTGTCTCTGTAAGCAAGAAATGGTGGGAAAAGGCATCAGATTGCTGTTCACGCCTCTCTGGAGCACACCTCGTGCTTTCAGCCCTTTCAAGCAAAGGAATGCGGTGGCTTATGAAGAGTTTAATCACTTGAAATCCAGCATCCCTGTTCCCTTTTGTAGCTCCATCAAAAAGGAAGTTCCAGGACCCTTCAGGAGTCAGACTGGAACGACCTGCCCGCTGCACGCAAATGTACTCACACACATGCACATGGGGATCCCACCCTTTTGCTTTACAGTTGAAGCCTTTTTCTAACAGCACACATTAATATGTTTTTCATTACCCTCTTACCATTATATCTATTGTATGGTGTGGAACGATCAATGTCAGCATTATCTATAGCATTAACACAGATGCAAAACATTCATTGAAATAGGACTCTCTTCTTCCCCAACTTCTCATAGCCATTTCTCATTAAATAAATCCACCTGATTTCTTGCTTGACTTGTGTCTACTCAGATCAAACCTTTACCAAAGCTAGAAGCATTTTGTTTCTAACAAATATATTCCTATGCTCCCAAATCAAATCTCTACTTCTGGCTGAGACAATGTCATCCAACTTTTATTGTAGTGCAATGCTTCTAGACAAATGAACTTAAAAATTCAGTTAAATGGCAATGCACAGCTGAAGGCCTCTAGAGCTTTATTTATCACATGGCAAAAATCACTCTTCGTACAGCATTTGTATAAATGACCATAGGATTCTCTGGATGTTTTTGAGCCACCTCAGGCCAGAAAGGTAACTAGTTAATGAAGAAAATCATGTCAAGCTATATGAGACCTTTAGCAAAAATGTTTAAACCAGACCATTTTGGTTAGTACTGAAATCCTTGTACCTACTTTGTGTGGCGCTACCATGTGCGTGTAACATGGCTCCAAGGCAGGGGAAAGGACCAGCTCAAGAGCTTTCCAGAGATAGGTCTCACCTACCAAAATATGGCATTGCAGCTGGGAGCTTGCTTGACCTTTCGATCCACAGGTCAAGCAGGAAAAGTACCAGTCAAAGTAGTTAGCTACTAGTCTACAATCCACCTTGCATCCCTGCTGACAAAGACAACTCCATGAAAAGATGAACACGCTCATCTGAAGTAATTTTTCATTACAAGGTGTTCAAGGAGCCATGCCCCCTTTAATCAACATCTTAGTGTGTGTGTCCCTGTCATCCTCCCCCAAATTACAAAAGCATCCCAGCTTCAGGAGTTGCTGGGCCACAGCAAGGATGCGTTCCAAGCGCTATTTGTTCAGCAGCACAGATACTCATGTTGGCAACACAAATGTTGAAGAGAGACACGAGTATATGCGAAAATTTAATTCAGTACAATGCAAAGCAAGACCAGGACACAAGGATCCGAAATTAATCTAGTTCCTGTCTTCCCAGTGACTTCCCTCACCACTGAAAAGACTTTGGTTTGGATTTTAGTCAAGTCTGGTTTATAGTGCTCAACTTTGGCTGTCAAAAAAAAAACCCCAGCCCCGCTGGAATGCCTTACTCATTACGCAGCCTTGCAAAAATTATTAGCTACGTTACAAGGCATTTCCCTTTGGGGACCAGAAGGGGTGAAGAAAGGGGATGGAGAGTGACAGCTTGTGGTTTCTAATGCAGCAGCAAAAAAATAAATAAGTAAGAGGAATACAGGATATAATGTGTTTACATTTGTCAAAACAAGTTTCCTGGAGACACAGAGGGTTCATGCTGCTGAGCTGTCACTTCTGCTAGAAACTGCTGCCTCATGCTATTGGGAGGTCAGTCACTGACCTACTTTCTGATAGAACTGAATTAATTTGCTACTTCTGTACACAAATCTTTTTTTTCTTTTTTTTTTAATTTTTTTTTTAAGGAACACTGAACAAACCCATAAAAAGCTGCCTTTTATCCAACTTGGAGCGTCAACTGATGCTGCGCAAGGCTATAACACACCCTGGCACGGGGCCCACTCTGCTTGGTCTGCTTATTCTTTTGGAAAAATCAGTACAGAATATTTTTAATGAGTTGATGCTGCAAATAACACCTTTGATTTTTGAACTCCTACGTTACACTAATACCAGCGATATAACGCACTACAGACAATAATGGAGGCTAGCACCGGGCTTTGTCTAGGCTGTTCCTGAAACAGATAGCTACCACAACAGGATTAGCTCCCCAAACAGACAGATGCATGGTACAATATATTCATGGGATTAAAACATGAAGTTATTAATAGAAAATATGATGAGTGGGAGAAACTTACAAACTAAACACCTATTGATCCAATTATCCCCTGCACAGAGCCAGATAACAAACATCTGTGCTCACCAGGAGATGCTGGTATGGTAGGAGCACTTAAAACAAAGCACTATACTCAGAAAGTGAAGTGGCAGAAGTAGTAGCAAAAGAAGTGCCACCTACTTGCTCCCTTTGCTTAATGGCTACATGCTCATAGGTCTAACATCACTATACAAATCCTTTAACCATGGTTGAGGGTTTCACAGATCTTCCAAACCTTGGACCATCAAAATATCAATCAGTAATCAGCTCCTTAGCAATGCCATAATTGAAAGCTTGACTGCTTGTGTGGACGGACTCCTCTGTCTAGGTCTCTTGTGGGTAGCAGCGCTGCTGTTCAGAAAGAGAAAAGCAGCGTACAAAGACATGAAAGCAGGCCCATTCTGCATTAAGGCTCTGGACTAACATTTGGAAGATGAGAACCCACCAACTAATGCATGAAAACTCTTTATCAGCTTGGTCTCATACATTCACCTCATCCTCCATCTGCAAAGTGAAGATAAGGATCTTCTCAAAGTTCTTGGCTTGCGTAGTACCAAAACATTAAGGATGAGACTTGCACTTTCCTTTGCATTTCCCCAGGGTCCAATCTAACAATAGTGGAGGCAGTACTAACTACCCTAATATAAGACAACTATTGGTATCACAACAGATTTATGATCACTCAAGTTCCTGGACTTGATGAGGGTCGTGTTGCCAAAGATAACTACGCCAAACCTTAGCACTTCCAACTGCAAGTGCATTTTTGTCAACCTTTTAGCTTTGATCTGTGCATATTTACAAGCCCTAAATCTGAAGTTCAAATAAATCCAATAATGCACTCAAACCCACCAGGATTTGAAAACATTAGGGAAGTGTCAAGATGTCATTGAGCTTGTTCTGCAGAAAAGAGTGCTTTACAGTTTCAGAAAGAAATAGACAAGGGAGCTATTTAACGAGATGGTGGCATATTGAAACATGGATAGATAAGTAATTAATAGCTACCTTCTCTAAGTGAAAACTTTTTAGAGTGAAAAGTCAGTTTATATGAAAAACTACAAGTCAGTTGCTGCCATTTTGGGTGGATAAGAACTGTCACACACATTAGCAACTCCATTACCATGAAGGATTTTACTCCTTTAAGCAACTCACAAAGACCTTCACATAAAACAGCACGTGGGAAGCAAGGAACTAACAGGAGACACCAAAGAAATATTGACGTTCTTAACTAGAATTCTAATGAAAAATGTTATCAGGAATCCAGGAAAACAGGCGAACACTGCTGCCACGAGAAGTCAAAACTAAAGCGAAAGGTTCATTTTAATCCCTTAGGAGCAAGAGTAATTGCACAGTTGTATAGGTGCTGTCATTGGGATATAGAATATTGGCCAAACAACCTATTTATGTTGGTAGCCAAAACCATTTTCCTATTAAAAAGGTCCAATATTTCACTAGATCACTTGATTCAGAACCCTCTTAACCCTGTCGTGTGGGTTTCTTTATCAAATTTCTATACAGCCTCAAGTGGAACATACGGCACCTTGAAGTACACAAAACAGGAGAGAGGAAAAATAGTAAGACTCCGAGAAACAGGAAGTACAAACCCATTAATTAAGCATTTCATTCTTTTTATCCCTCATGTCTGTCTTCACAGTTTAAAGTCTCTCTCGGCAATCAACCAATTTTGGGATTCACTGCTGTCATGCCAGTCGTGGCAGTACTCCAGTTAAAAAGGCACTGTCAAACATAATGAACTTTTCCTTCAGCTTGCACCCACACTGGTGCTGCCTACAACACACATGCTGCCAGGTGAGGGAAAGTAAGGGACAGGGCTTTACCCGCCCTAGTCCCCAGTGACTGCAGACCAGTCCTAAGTGGCAAAGCCACAACCGAATCACACCAATGGCTGAGACTACATCCCACAGAAACCACCTCACACCCTCCTATACAACACACAAATAGTACCCACTTGGCTTTGAAACATGTTTGAGAATTTTCAACTGTTTTCTTGTATTTTCTTTCCAACTTTACTATTTTCTTTTCCAACCTGCACATGCCTCAGACTAAGGCATACTATGAAAATGGGAACATCCCCCAGAACTACGCTGTTACAGCTCAACCCCTCGCTCGAATCCATGGACACCATTCCTTGTCCTTCACCCAGGGATGCTGCACACAGTGCACAGGGAATGACAGAGCAGAGGGATACCCGACTGGGAGGGGGAAAATACATCTCTCTAACTGGTATTTCTGTTTCTAACAGTTTTCACACTGGTCCTACTGGAACTGGCATTGGCAGACACCAAATAGTAGGCCAGGGCTTACAAGGCTTTGCAATAAATAATGATAGTCACTGACACAATGAGTTGTCTTGTTCGCATCTGCTGACTCAGGCAAAGAAGACAGCACTGATGTCCTGACTGTAAACTGCATTTACAGTGCAGATTTGGCTGCCTCACCTGAATTATCCCTGCTTTATCCATCCCCGGTAAGCTCTGGTGCAGCAGTCAGTGCTTTTGAGCAGCTGGTGGCAGCAGCCATCTGAAACCAGTAAATGGGGCTGCTGGGTCCCTGGGCAGAGGCTGCCACTGTGCATTCACCCAGCGCACAGTGCAGCAGGGCTCCAACCTACTTGGCCTCTGGACATCACTGCAACATAAATGATGATAACCCAAATGCCAAAGAAGGGCAAATATTCTGTCCTGGCATGGTTCACAGAGAACGTCTTAAGGCCCATAGCTCGAAATAGAAATTTATGTGACAAAAACTTCACGATGTGAAAGTGTGCATCAAAAAAACAGCAAGCGGCACTGTTTGGCATCTCAGTTTCCAACCCTTCTGAAGTCCAAATAGCTGAAATACAAATCTGTAATATCACTCTCCAAGTAAAAGCTATTTTAAACTAATTTTGGCAGCCGCTAAGAGTCGTAACCAGGATGCCAGCTGTATGGTTTCTTGCCTCCTTCTCCTGGCTCCAACTGGCCAGCAGCAGTGAGGGGACACCCGTCGCCTCTGTTAGGGAAGCTCTGACGCCTCCAGCTTCCTTCAGACCAGGCGTGCTGGGTTCTGCAGCAGGGAGAGCCTGCCTTTGCCACTCCAAGGACAGATGCAGAATTTCACCAATAAAAACCAGAATCTTCAAAGTTTTAAAAGTTCCCTTTCCATAAAACAAGCCTTAGACGGAGAATACCTGATAATGAGCTGCAAAGTCCTTTTTTATAGGCACTCACTTGAGATGACCCATATAACTCATCCACTTTGCCACTTAACGTTTCCAAGCTTACAGCAGTATAAAAGCTTTTACAACCACACATGATTATGTCACTTTTTTGCTTTATGTATAAAAGCACCTAGTGTATTTTTTCATTTTTCAGCAAAAATGAACATCTCCGCACAAATACGTGGACTGTGATATCCATTTATGAATGCCTGAACATCTAACATTTGCTGACCCTAGTGACTTCTGTGCTCCTCTTTACCTTTGCCACCAGACTTCCCTGAAACATCTGAGCATGTTCAGCTTTCCAAATACCAGCTGACCCAAAACTGTGGCTGGAGCACAACTTGTCATTTAGCAGAGATTCCTTTCCCTGGGTCCCCAGGCACCACAGAGCTCCCACCCTGCTTTCCTACCTGGGAATGCATGATGGAAGGGGAAGATTAAACCTCATGACCACACAGCACAGGCTACAATGCATTAAGCTAAATATAATAAAATAAAAATAAGGAAAGGTAATAATAAGTAAATTCCATTTCTACAATGCACACTGCAGGAATATATATATCTGCAGAAGGGATTAGTGTACTGCATCTGTCTTAGATGGAGGGAGGAGGAGAGGTCAAGCCAGGAAATTTGGGAAGGAAAAGCAGGAATATCTGACATGGAGATGGCACTGCAGAAAGAGGGGAGGGAATCTTTTTGCACAACCACGGCAAAGCCTGCAGGGACAGGAATGCACAGGGGAAGCGGTGGGGGTGGGAAGGGATGCTGTTCAAATGGCATTGCTGGCAGAGCATGAGGTCAGTCAAAGGAGGTCATGTCATTCCTGCAGAAAACCCTGCCTGTGTTATCCCACTGGGCAAGAACGATCACCCTCACAGAAAGAGTCCAACGCACAGGGCTCGGGTCAACCTAAGTGACCCAGGACTCGGGCTATGGAAAAACAAATCCCAGGAAGCAACGCCGCTCCCGACAAACTGGACACAGATAGAGTTCAACTGCTGAAACACATAACTGGAGTGACATAATGTTAGAACATATTTTTATGCTTACTAAGACAACAACAAACTGAAGCCTGAAGCTGTATTTTGGGCACACTAGCTCAAACTATCTTTAGACAGTAGAAGTGTGTGTGCATGTACAGATGTTCCAGCAGACATGGAGAGCAGGGAGCTGGAAAAAGAGCTCGCTCACTTCCGAGCCTTATAAAAAATGCCTGTTGCAAATAAGGGTGGGAATACATACACCAGGCAATGCCAAATAAAAATTTTTAAAAAGCAGGCAAGAAGCCAGTAGCTGGTCAGGGACTGGTGAGGTTCAATGGTTCTATACTTCCCCCAGCTTCCCTTCTCCCGATGGATGTTTTCAGGTGTTACCCACTCCTGGGGTCCCTGCCTGTTTTATTCCTCCTGCCAGCTCTTTCATCCAGCTTTCTAACTATCTCACTTTCACAGATGCTCTCTTGGAAGCATGATTGAAGCTATAAATTCATGTCTACACATCTGTAACAAAAATAGTTTTTCTAAAAGCTATTCTTCTTCCCTATCAAAGGTGACACAAATGATATAGAACCACTGGCAATTCAGGGGTCTCGCTGCAGCTTTAAACATCGACCATGACAGAGAGCAATGCTGTCTCACAAGGAAAACAGCAATAATGGAACTTTATTTATATATATATATATATATCTATATATATATATATATATATAAGCTGTTATTCTTGGAATCATCTCTATTTGTGAAGAACTAAAAAATACAAGAAGTAGCCTCAAAGCTCTTGTTCCATGGAGCAATTATTATTTTTTAAAGTAAAACTTAATTATCAACTCCCTCCAGAAAAAAACCTCGGAGTCCATCAGTGCAAGAACAGAGCTAATTTATCATGATCACTGCTCAGCTTGCAGTAGTAGAAAGATGAGGGCAGCAACTACACGAAGTATAATTTAGACCTCCCTATATAAACAGGACATCGAAGATTAGGATGCTTCTGTGTTAGGTTATGACTGAGCCCTGCTTTCATCCAAAAAACCCTAACATGGTGGGGCAAAGAGCTGAGTTAAACCTCTGGCACAGCACACCCTGCACCTGTGGGGATTTCTGCCACAAGGATGGACACTCATGCTGCAGCCCATGGACCTGAGCTCCAGGCACAGCAGGGAGAGAGTCCCCACATACCTCCTCAGCACATCTAGAGATGTTTTTCCTTGCTCCTGCCCCCACCCCCCCACATGTAAGGAAATCCTTGCTGCTATGACCAAAGCAAGCTCTAGAGGTGACCTGTGCATACTAATGGTACAAAAGACCCTGCTCATCTCACAACCTCCAAATCTTTCTAAATCTTAAGCCAACAGCAAACCAGAAACTCCAAAACCTGTGTTTTGGGCATGATGCAGAAGCAACTGCTCCTGCAAGCAGTGCTTGTACAAGACAACTGTGATTTTCATGGAGGTGCATCTCCTGTGGGCTCAGCTCAACTTGCCTTTATGGCAAACAAATTAACTGTGGGCAACCATTGGGTTAATACTGGCATGGCAAACTCCAGGCATGGGAGAAAGGGCACAGCTTTGGGTGATGGAGACAGGCTACCAGCCTGCTGGCGGCAGGGTGACGGGGAAACCAGATAAAGGAAAACAAAAATGCACCAACAGGAGCAAAGAAAGATAACAAAGAGACTGATTAAAAAAAAAAAAAAAGCCAAAGGAGGGAAGCTTGGCAGACAGGGACAGTGCTTGCGGAGGAAGCTCTATATGGTATATTTAAAACAAGGGCAGGGAAGCAGAAGTGGAGTTTAGGATTGGACCTGAAGGGTCTGGTCCACCCTGGCGAGTGCCTCTGCCTGCAAGAGAGCCCAGAAGCCTTCCTAAGCTCCTTTCCATGCACCCAGTACAATAAAGCTCTGCTTGCAACTGGTATGCAGTGCCACTGCTACAGCAGAATGACAGCCTGCAGCTTCCCAACATGTTAAGAGGATGCCTGTAATTCTAGTGTAGCAATGGTATTTGCCATGAGTTTTGCCAAGATTTTCATCTTTAGCAAAATCACTTCTGGTTTTATTGAAATTCACATACACACAGTGCTTAGAAAGAGATGGGGAAAAATAGAAGCTGAATTGAAAGTTCAGCTTCTTTCAACTAAATTTGTTAGTAGGTTCATCATAAATTTCGACAGAATAATCTTTCCATGGTGAATTATTTCCACTGGAAAAAATAGGAGACCAACAAATTGCTGGATATAATTTGTTCCTTAAATAACAAAGCAATTAATGGCATTTTAGCAGGAACACATTCTTCTCTCCAGAAATAAAATCCCTATTTCATCTCATCTAAATTGCTTGGTCAGCTTCAAATGAGTGCAATATAAATCTCTTTCCCGTACTGCTTCTGTTATCTATGATAAAGGGAAGAGACAGAAGGTAATCCTGTGTTCTGTATTCACTGACACATAATTTTCATGCTACACTACACTGTAATTTATTTCTAATGGGATAAACCTCTTGTAGTCTTCCTGCATTGTTCAGCCACACACACACATCCCCAACCGGTACCAAGATTGCAGCGCTGGCAGCTGCAACTTCCAGGGACCATGCTCAGTGGAATTAGGATGTCTGCTGCCCATTTCAGCAGTGCTACAGCTGTAAAAATAAACAGCTAGACTGTATAAATTAAGGTATGCTTTTATTCCTTCCCACCCACTGCCTCTTAGAAGCAAGGCAGTCAAAGCGTATGACACTTTTCAGTACTTTTTGTCATTGCCAACTAAACTTTTAACTTTGCATCTAATTGGTTTGATACAATCCAAAAAGACATGCAAAGCCAGAAGAGACTAACAGACGTGGAAGGCAAATGAAACGGAGAAGTCCTTACAGTCTTAGCCATAACAGAGATATCACTTCATATGAAGGAAAACATCTTTAAAACTCTCTCTGTCGTCTTGATCAAGGAGAATACAAGAAATAAACTAACATATGAAAATCAAGCTGGGGCTCTGAAGTGCTACATGTATTATTATTGTTTAAAACCAACATTTTCCATAGGATATAAGAGAAGAAGAAAAAACCCTAAACTTCAGGTTTACAAAAGCTTTCTTCAAATTAAAAAAGTCTGGACTTTGGGCCAACCTGAGGATCCAGTTATTCTCGATGCAATCCTGAAATGGCTAGATACAAACAGAAAGCTACCTATGATGTTCCTGCAGAATTAATACATTTTTAGAAAACATCTGCTTTTATTTGTAAAACATTTTTCTGTGTTAAAATGTGCAAGACCACCACACAATACTTAATCTGCTGCCAGTTAAAAACCAATATTATCTAGTACCACAACATAAAGAAACAAGAATCTCAGTACTGCTATGCCTTTCACACCAAGCCCTCCACTTCAGTTGATCGCTATACTCACATACAGAGTGCACTCTACAAAGCAAAATATTCTCTAATTAGCTGTCTGCTACTTATCTAGCTGCTTCTACAGCCCCAACACTCCAGCAGTTTACAAAAGCATTAATCTCATCTGATTCAGATGCAAGGTAGAAACTTCCAGCCAAGACAGTCATCTCTCCAGATTTCCTTTACCGTTGATGCGAAGTGACAGTCCCTTCCAGGGCACATGTCACCCCATTTCAGGTAACCATCTTTGAGGAGGTGAATGAACCTACAAAAGGAACTATGAGCTCCGCTGCGGCTATCTGCACCCCAACAAACCCCTGCTCTAGGGGGGTGGCAGCAGGAGAGCTGGGTCTGGTCTCCAGGGCCAAGGTCGCTCGCAGCAATGTTTCATCAGCTTTGCCATCTCCAGCTGGACTGCGGTCCTTGGGGTGCCGCAAGCCCCTGGGTAGGATTGCGACAGCAACAACAAGTCTGCAGAGAAAGGGCAGAAGAAATCTAACGCCAGGCACCAGCAGGAGTGCAGCTGATTTATACTGCTTCTCGCTGCAGATTACAAATCTGCCCTGTTGGCTCTGGTTTACCAACAGTTCATGCTTCAAAAATTTGACAAAATACCCCAAAGGCTAACTCCTGCTGAACTCCATCCCTGCTGCCACAATCAGTTTGTATTATGACTTTGTTCTAGGGACATATCTGCAACCACTTATGCGAAGGGTCCAAATGACTTGATTCAGCCTAGTGCATGCTCATGCCCGCAGCAGGTCATGGAAGAAAAGAAGTGGTCTCAAGAAGGATGGTTACCAGTTTAACAGGGTTTCCAGCTGAGAAGCTCCCTGCAGAAATGCTGAGCAGCCTCACCAGATGCTACTGTGGCTCTGCGGAGTGCTGCCCGAGGAAGCCCTCGGGCATCCAGAGCTGCCCCCAAGCAAGCCCCCGGCTGTCACAGCTGGCCCCTGCTGCATCCCAACCTGCCTACAGGGTTTGGTGCCAATGTGTATTCTGATGTCTGCTGATTTTGAAATTTCAAATACAGCAGGTTCTGCGTCTGTTTAGGCACTTGTCATCCAAAACTCCCTCTTAAATGCAATCCAGATGAGCTCCTTGGCACGGAGAGCACATGCAGTGGCTGCCCTTGCTGTCTGCAGCCCCATTTAGCAGACTTTTCAGAACGAAGCAGAATCATTTTAGAAAGACTGCCTTTCACTGTGGTTGGAAAGGGGCTCCTTGATGAGGCTCCCAAGCTCAGACCTTCGTTTCTGAGCATCCCTGGAGAGGGAGGGCAGCATCACTCACACCACCAACAAAGAAGGAAAACACCATGCCTTTACTTCGCTGCTTGTGATGCTTATTGGTTCTTGCAGGGAAAATGCCTGACTTACTTAGCTCTTTGCTGGCAAATAGATGAGTGTACTTTGTCATCCGATGGCTCTAGATACGAAGCGTGAAACATGCAGGTCTGGCTGCGCCCACTGCCACAGCTCACCCTGCTACAGGGGCGTCCGCTGCATGGAAGAGGGCAGGCAGAAAGCAAACCCTCCAAAGTGATGCTCCGTCATAGGCTTCTCATTACCAGGAGCTGCAGTTATTCTACGAGGCTACGAAGAAAGACTGTTGAAGTCAAAAGGGCTAAACCTGGCTAGCTGGGAAGGTTGTGGCAAATGCTAATAAATTCCCTTAAGACATGTGCAAGTAAAACAGCAAGGTCAAATCCAGGAGGAAGATGTTGGGATTCTCACTGGAAAAAACTCCGCCACAGAAAGCTGGTGTTTGTGTGCTGGAACCACCTCCCCAGGCATGGGGCTGGGATCTTCTCACCTCAACCTTTTACAACTAGGCTGGACAAGAAATAATAGGAGGTTGGCAGGGAGAGCACAAGCAGATGATCAAATAAGCCTTTCCTGCCTTAAATTTCTAACTCTCTGAAAAATCATCTTCTTATCCAACAGGCTGATGACACTGCCACTACAAATAAAAATCATAGCTGTACCCAAGTGTAGATGTCAAAAGAGGAACAGCAGAGGTGAGGCAGCACAACTGGCCCAGCAAAAGGGGCACAAACTACTTCAACCCTGAAGTACAAGGTGCTAAGCTGCAGTGATAAAAGCAGGGACAATGAACAGGGTCTGATAACTCTTCTGTGAAAGCCGAGTTTGCATAAAGGAACCTGAGTTCTAAAGAACAAACAACTGAATTGCTATTTGTACAAAAGAAGAAAGAATAAAAAAAGAGCAAGGGGTGTTATTTTTGTCCCCACATTCTATAAAGCGGTCTAAAACTCTGTAACCTAAACATTTTTTTACTGTAGCAACTCCCATCATCTAAAACACCAAATGAAAAAAACCCACAAAACTGTATCATCAAACACACAAGCACCCATAAATGAGGAATGTAAGGGCTAGTGTTCACCTCTGAAGATGATCTGTCGCTACAGTTACATCATCCGAGGTCAGTTTTAAATAAAGCTACAAGCAACTTCTTTACTTCCACCCCAGTGTGTGAAACGTGCTTTTTTCTATTTCCACTGCAGCTTGCTTCACCTACTAGCCCCTGCAGATGTCTGCAAAACCAGAAAAAGAAGTGTACTGTCCACTGTTCCTAATTAAAATCCCACAGTCTTGTGGTCAGAGAGCCCTGGAGAACCGGCAGGGTTGTGTGATTTGCTTGAGGTCAGACAGAAGAAGCACTCCAGACCAGAGATGACAGACCTTTTGGCTTGTGCATGCAACGCAGCACTCCACAGCCAGCGCCAGAAAAGGTCTGGTTCCCCTCAGTAAACTAACCTTAAATAGTCTAAATTCGCAAAGGAGAAAACACTGTGTAAGTCCTGCCCCCACCTCAAGTGAACAAAGAGTAACTTTTTCCCCCAAAGCCTTCTTGTACCCACAGATGCTCCTCTGGAAGCCAATGCAGCTCTGCCGTCTGTGCGATCTTTAGCTGCTCTCTGCAGTTTTTCTGTATCATTGAGTGCCAATAAGCGTTCACACTCCAAGTAATGTCTGGTCTGACCATTTGCATGTTCCTCCAGCTGCTCAAGAGCCCATCTGCTCGGATAGGCTTGCTGGCTTCACTCTCAGCACACGACCCAAGTTTTTCCATCACTTACCCTGGAGAACTTGGGGGACAGACCAGTGACAAACTGACAGATCTTTGCACTTGTGACAAACTCACTCCGTCTGCTACCTAGTATTTTCCCCAGGTATTTACTTCTGGAGGCATGAGGCGTCTGTGCGTTTGGTGAGTTTCCAGCACTCACATCCACATGTTAAAATGGAAACAACATCTGAGTGGAAGACTCCTAGTTTGGTCTTTACATTTGTATTTTCAATGACGAATTTTGTTTAAGTTGGTAAACGCAGCTGTTGCCTTGCCAGTTGGTGACATTTCCTTTTGGACTTCCCCACTGGTTGGTGTGTTTCTGCCAAGACATGTAAATTGACTCATTCCTTGTATTCCTTTGCCTTTTTATATAATGCTTGAGTTGGGATTTGCTGAAGGTCTCCTAAGATTTGTTTTCCTAAGCAATTATTAGTCCTGTGGTGCTAGAAAGTCTTTACTTACATGTTTTCTGAATGGTCACTTAAGCATCCCATGCTCAGGATGCTGGATCTAACTGATGTTAACACTTCATGATATTATATCTAGCTGTACTTTTCTCATAGTGACTTGGTCATGTCAACATCAAGTCAACAGCAACTGTAAAGAGGTGACAGAATGTATTTCTGGTTTACACCAGCGTTATTCACAACAAACCATTCACTCAGCTTCAATGAACCAATTCACTCAGCTCACTTACTTCAAAGGTTCAAGCTTGTCAAGACTTTGCAATTATGAATACATACTTGAAACGAGCAGATTAATCTCCTGAAAAGGTAATAAAAATACCCTTCCCCTTCCCCAAGAACCCCATAAAAACAACTGCATTAGATTGGCAGGTAGTCTGCTTCAAGCCCAGGAGCAGGGGAGACTATCAAACAATATGGCCACTCCTTTATCTCCTGAATTGAAATGTCTGAGCTGAAGCTATCAGAGAAAAAAATAAGAATCTCTGTTTTGTTTTGATTTTTCATGACTGTACCACTGAAAAGAACAGAACTTCAACTGTCGCCATCATGTACATCACCTTTCTAGGATACTTGAGCTAGAATGCATTTTCTTCATCAGTAAGATTTTTTTTTTCACTTTCTTATATTTCTTGAATAACTCAGCAACCATTCATTCAATCATTTTTCATCAATGGTTTCCACCTGCAGCTTCTCCACATTTTGTTTTTAGTGAGCTTTTCACATCCACCTTTGGGCTGTGAGACAGCATCTCTCATTTGCCATTTTCAGTTCCTTTGGCAAAGTCATAATGCTTTTCCCACCAGCATTCAAATGTCCAGTGGTGCCTGTGATACCTCCATCCTTGGAAAGCTCACTATTTGGACTTGCTTGGCTGAAAACCAGTTACATTTTTAGCAACCTATGCCTTGTTCACTTGGTAGTAAAACCAAAAAAAACACCTCCCTTACTAATTCTCCTGCATAGTTTTTTTCTTTTTTTTATTTTTGGTCCTGTCACGAAAAAATAACAATCACTTCTACTGCACATGGAGATCTGCTTAAGATATGCACTATGTTTGCCTCCAACACACTCAGACCATAACAATTCCACCAACTGCTCTGGGGACATCTTCACACTTTGCCCACGCAACACCAAGAGCCTCGATAGCAGGCAAAGCTTTGGAGACAGAAGATGATGCTTGGCTATAGTCTTCTCCATTCTGTCACCATCCTTAACCCCAAGAAGGAAGTCTACCCGCTAGTAAGCAGATGTCAGGCTGAGGGATTTGGTCCAAATCTGCTGACAGCTCTTATCATAGTAGTTGTGTGTTGGTAACACTGTGTAATTGTCATTTCATATACTGTGTTTGAAATCTAGTTCAGAGCAATCGACCACTAATTGGTTCCAAGTCTTTAAGCTATTTTTCTGCCTTGGAAGTAATAATTAATGCTACTCCCTTTGAGTTATAATCATCTTGTTTCATGAATATATTATAGCTTTGTTTTCATTCTTAGATTGTTCTTAATCAATTCCTGGTCACAGACATTTTGCTTACTCAAAGGATTTTACTTAATGTATTCGTCCATCTCTTCCACCTACACCTCTTTTGTTGTTGCAGCCTTTCTTCCAGTGTTCCAGAAACCTACTTTCACTGGCTGGGGTTTTTTTCCAAAACTTTCCCTGAAGAACTTCTCAGAGGCTTTCCTGGCTCATGGTTTTCACCAAAGCAGGTCATATCATTTCACTCGAGGCAGAATCTCTTACTTCCCTAGCACGTACTTTGCTGGAACTGCTACCTCACCATCTTCCTCTAATTTGCCTCTTTCCTAAGGACAGATTTTGCTTGCAGCTGAGCCCCAAACACAGAGTGTTGTATTATTAGTTTTCATCTCCAACTATGTCATTTGGCCAGTTTGGTTTGGGTCATGAGACTCTACAACCTTGTCCTCAGTGGGTTAGGTCGCAACCTTGTTTTAGGTGGTACCCATGCACCGCCAACCACTAAGGAAACACGGCAGTTTTCCTGTCACCTACGTTCTACTTGATAAGGAATAAGATTAAAAGATTGCAGAGTACTCACATTTTACAGTAACAGCAGCCATTTCAATACCTGGCTTAAAAAAGAAACCACATCTTGTGTCTCAGAGGCAGCTGCATTCCGTCTCCGGAGCTGCTACGAATTGTTCATACCTTCTTCAGCATGACATTTTTCATTGCCTCCCACCCTCGTTCCCAGCACACTAATATGTTAGTATTTATCACCACCCAAATCTTATGCAGGTTCATGTTAGGACTCCCTAAATACAGTGAAACACAGAAACTTAACACCTACCAGAGCTGGGAGAAAAAATTAAGAAATTTTTTTTTTTGGCTACTGAACTAGCTCATACTCTTCTATACTTATGGTGCTATTTGGTTCAGCAGATGGAGAATGAAAAGGAATGTCTCTTTTGCCAACAATTTATACTACCTCACGTGAGAAATATCATCTACACTTGGGGCCCATGTGACAAAGTTGTTCTGGACCTGACAGTGGGGAAACTGTAAGGGAAGAGCAGACTCTGCACATGAATGGCCGAGCTGCAGACCTGAAACATTAACATTCAAAATCAGGGTTCAAGAAAGAGCCAAAATGGGCCAGCAATGTTGAAAAGACCAGTAGCTCAACATTGCAAAAAGCCCAGTCCTTCAGGGAGACAGGCTCCACAGAGGGGGGAAATTTAACCCAGATGACCAGTACTTGCTAATTTACATTTTCAGAGTAAAATTGTGGGGGGTACCTATCAACACAGAAGCTAGGATGGTCATCAGGATGGTATGAGCTGCTCTGTAAATCTGCAGGATAGTCAGGGGATTAGGTCAGTGGACTGCTTGCACTGGTGGTGTCATTCTTGGCATCAGCCAGGTTAGTGAGTAGAGTGGGAAATGGGGTGGGGAGAAGAAAAAAACAGAGTTCAGGGTTAAAAGAGAGTCCTCCAGTTAAAAAATGAGACCAAAAAAATGCTGTTATCCAAGATAACCTGAAAATCAGGGTCAGCCTTTTAATCTTACCAAATCAAGATAGAAGACACAAACACGGAAGACAGAGAGGTTCAAAAGAACAGAAAAATCAGAGACGACTTAGTGATAGTCGCAAATAACCAGCTCTCAAGCAGCATAAATATAGACTGAACAAGTGTAACCAATATATAGCTTGCCTTAAAAAAGCCAAACCATCCGCGTGTCACCTCTTCTTGTTAACACACATTAACAAATGAACAGTTGTGTAAAGGCTCAAGCAGACAACAAGGGACCTGGGTTGTGTTAAAAACCTTCTTGCATAACCCCAAGCAACTTCTTTGTGCCTCAGCTTACACACACATAAAAGCTGTGTATACTGCAACAGGTGTCTGTAAGATGGGTTTAATTAAAATTTGGTGGTTAAAGTACCGTTCAGTGCAAAACTCCGAGAAAAGCTACGGAATCCTGCCATTTGCGGTTATCTGGTACATCTTTTCTCCACAGAAAATAACTTTGTTCCAAATTACAAAGATCATAAAAAGTCCTCTGTGTTTCTGAAATTGAAAGAGACTCTTGAATCCACTTGGTCAAATCCAGACTTTAAAATGGCACAAGCAACCCCCCTAGACCTTCTGAAAGGCAGACCATCACGCTTCAGGGATTACTCTCCACTGAGAAAGAGTGAGAAGCAAGCAGATACAGGACACAGCCACTACCTGTCTGTGCTAACTCCCCACCAAGTCTCCAGAAGAGAACTTCCAATGTACCTTTTTCTAGTGAAGAGAAGGTGCCTGAGTAAATACAGGTGTCAAGAATCTGTAGGTACTAGGTCTCAGATGAAGAAAAGAAGAAGTTGAAGGAGGACCGAAATTACTATTTCAGATTTGCAAGAGAACAGCTAGCTTCAGTTCCCCCAAGTAATTAAAATACTGCTTCATTTGCTTTGATTATGAATTTCAGTTTTGTGATACCTGTCTTTCCTTGCTTGGCTTAATAATGGCTAGAGAACAAATCTATGTGTGTCTGTGCTGCAGTTTTACCTCATGACAATTACCCTCTTTGACAGAGCACGTTTTAATATTATCCACCACCGCAATGCTCCATCAACATCGGGTTTGTTGTCAGCTTTCGATTTTATTGCTTGCGCAACACCAGTAGAATGCAGACATGGAAAGGCAAGACTTGAAGCATCAGCCCAAACAGGAATGGGGCCCAATCCCTGTTCCCAAAAGCAAGCACTTGAGATACTTGGGAAGCCTGGAGAGCACACAGGGTCACCTCCTCCTTAGTTTAACTCCTCCACTTCTGTAACTCACTTGCCTTCCATTTTAGAGCCTGCTGACCAAGCAGAAGAAGCAGCACTTGGGAGATGAACACCAAGGGAAGACTTCCTTGCAAAACATTTTTGTTTTGTTCTTCATTAGCAGTTAAAAGCTTACTGACATACTGAGGTGGGTGAGCACACAGCGGTTTCATGGAAGACAAGATTGCCAACGCTCATTCCCAGGAGGCTCAGCCTCACTTACGTAATGCCCACATTCACACTGCAATCACAACTGCACCAGCTACAATCTTGTTACAGGGAGACTCTGCCCGTAGGATGCTGGTTAAAGACATCCTAAATCCCAACCCCCCATCTCCCATTATGCCAAGTCCTCTGACAGCAGACCCCCAACTTGGGATCCTTTATGTTAATGGAGAGTCTGACCAACCGCTTTACCAATAATATAATTCGCCAAGGAAGTACTTTTCATTATGTGTTTTAAAATATATATTATTCTGATATATTAACCTGATTACTTATTCCTTACCAACTTCATAAAACAACAGCACTAAAGAAGACCAGCAATATAGGAGTTTTCGATGTTTGCAACATGCTTCTAGGGCCCAAATCTAACAGATAGCATTATTGCATCAAGAAATGTCACATCAAGGTTTCCAGTAGCTTCAACATTTCCCATTTCATTACATAAAAAAGGGGGCAGACAAAGGAGGATGCCGTGTTTCTGCTCCACTTATTTGACAAAGGCAAGAAACTGTGTATGGAGGAGATCACCTGACACAACCTCTATGAATCTTGCTGGAACACACAAACAAAGTGAGACCAACCCGGGTAACTAGAATTTGCTTCCATGGTTTATTCTGCTGAATCTAGAGAAATGAAAGGTTTTGTGCTTCACCTGCTAGATCTGACACAGCAACAGTTGCACGTGATGCTCTGGCTTGTGCCAGCATTCGGCAGCGGTGCTCCAGAATACGGGAGGGATGGCTGCTTCATGAAACATGCTCTGTAAACTTTTACACGAGGCAAGGAGATACCAAAATATAGGCCAGCCGCATTTCTTATTTTCATCCATACAACACTCTTAAATCAATGGGATTTGCACAGATTACAGGACAAAAATAGCCTATTTTAGTAAAGGTAAAACGACATTAAGATTATAACCCATCTCACACTCCCACGACTAACTACTTCCCCACTCAGTGTATCGGAAGGTTTTCCGTCTAACAGGGTCATGTCAGATGAAAATAAGAGAGTTTTGGGGTTTTTCTTAAATTTTCTCTCTTTCAGACATGATGTATTTTAAAACTGAAAGAATTAATCACTTCAATTTCTTTAAAGAGTTAAAAAGGAGCACCAGCTGCTATGCCACTTGGTTAGAAAAACCAGACCCAGAGGCTGATGCCAACTCACTGAACAAGCTATGACATCACAGCTGGCCATGACATAATTCCTTTGGGAAGATAGAGCTCTCTTATACACCAGACCCAGAGGCTGCTGTTCCACCCCCAACTGCTCCTGAGATTCTCACACGTGAATAACAGTGCCTGTATGGGAACTTTCAGATAAAATGTCACTGTGGTTTTGAAATGATAACCAGAAAATACACTGTGGTATTAGTTCTGCTAAACATTACAAAAGCTTGAATTTTAGTTTTTATTAGCCACTGCAAGGCTGAATTTCCCAGAATGAAGTAACTGGTGTCTCAAAATAATCTAAAAATGGTTTTGTTGTCCTCACACTAAGGCTCTACATCCCCTCAGCTGAGATACTGATAAAATAGCGAATCTGAGAGCAACTCAGTGGTTTTAAAGGGCCCCAAGTACAAAATAGGCTGAAGGATACCTATGACAATGCAGAGGAACATGCTTTGCACGTGTCGGGAACACAACCGCTTTGGTAGCGCCTAAGAAATCACCAGCCACCAAGGGACTGGCAGCACCGCTTGTCCGTACGCTGCTCCTGCGGCATGGCCACCGTAAGCCAACTCAGCACACCTGAAACTACAGCTACAGCGGGTTACTCCATTTTTAGCCTCTGACAAACAAAGGGGTGATTTGCTTTTAATGCAGCGAAGATTACTAAAGGCAACAAGTTATTAACACAGAACCCCTGTGGACACTCGTTCAACGGACACCCCTCCAAATACTTGGCCTCGAGTGGCCCTGGTCCGGGGCTGTACCCGCAGCTGCCGCAAAGCCCCGTGTGGCTCAGGCTGGGGGGGGGGGTGTCCCGGTGTGGGTCTACACATGGCTTAGTGAGACCAAGGTGGGCAATTCTGACAGCATCCCTAGCTGAACCCATGGCTGCCGTGTATCTAGACTGATGATTTTCATAGCATTTTCTTCCGGAAGGCAGATTATTCTGGCAGCTTTGTTCCAAGCTGCTCGCATCCAGCACTCTTCACGTCCTCAGTAAACTCCAGGCTGGTTTACAGCCTCCGTCTTGGGGACTGCATCTCAGCAGGGCTGCATGCATGCGTTACAGTTTAAGTACTTCGGGACTGCTCACGGTGAAATGCATAAAATGCCAACATATTACTAGACTCCTCCAATATTTTTAAATAGCATCTCTGGTATATGGAATTATTTTACAAGCCAGTCAGTGTTCTATGACACCAAAGGTTTTTATTTTATCTTTTAAAGTTTAAATATCACAGAAAAGTGGGTGTTGACAGGATCTCCCAGCAGCACAAACAAAATGTACGAATCCAGACTAGAAATGAAATTATCTCTCCAGAATGGGAAAATTAAGGCAAAACAACAGAAAAAAAAAAACAAAAAAAACAACAACCCACAATATACAGGGGCTTCAAAGTATCAAACTAGCAAGTAGAACAAAGATTTCAAAGCACATCTGGGCATGCCCTTCTTCAGGCAGCATGTCAAAACCACTACTTCTCCTCCTGTTCTCCTTTGACAGATGGTCTGACTGGGCCCAAAGCCACACCACCAAGCTGTGATCCTGGCAAAACCCACAAGGTAAATAAGGTTGGGCACAAAGTGCGACTGGATGGGAGGCATGCAAATGCTGAAGGAAGAGATGCTGGTGATTTAGCAAGCAGTACAAACTGCTCTGAAACAATGCTCCGGCGCAATGCCAAGAGCGCTCTGGAGGTAAATGCTACATGGCCTCAACCTTCAGTTGAGGCCCTCGTGTGTTTGAAAGGTTAAAAGCTTTCAATTTCCCAAGCAAATCTCAATTCTATTCGTTTTTCCTCAAGCTACTAAAAACACCCAACAACAAACCCTCAATTATCCAGTTAACATTTAGTGAATTTTGTTTTCTCCTGTGCTGCTAGAGTGGCTTGAAGACGCAAGAAAGCGTTACCATGCTCTTTTGCAAGACAGGATATATTTTGTCGGTACCAAACCACCTATAAGCATGCTTTGTAAGAGCAGCTGATTCCCTCAGAGCTAAAAAACACCAAGGACATGCCAAATCACATTATTTGGGCATTTTGTTTTAGCATTGCGTAGTGGGACCATCTGCACAAAACCCAATCAATAATCAAAGCCAGCCACAGCCAGATGACAAATCTCTCTGCTTCTGCAGGTTGAAATATCAAATTACTGATGCCATTCAAATTCTGGTTCACTTTTAACTTCAGATCAAAGCTAACATAGCTGGGAAGACAATGCTTCCCAGCCTTCGCCTTCCCCCCCCTTCTCACTGCTCTGAAATCATGTCTCCAAGCCAGAAGTCTAAATGGAGTGTAGGGCAAGTTCAAAACAGAGAAGGTTGATGGGAGTCTACTGCCAATTCTACTCTGCAGTCACAGCTTGCTCCCACAGCTCCATTAGCTGCCTGCAATCAAGGGCAGCTGACTAGGTCCTGCTTGCTGTCCAGGTTTAATAGGTTCAGCTAGTTAATGAGCAACAGCTAGATTGCATTCCAAGACTTCACATCATTCACAAAGCAATTAAGTGTACACTTCTTGGTCTCCTCCAGGAGCTCGAGAGGAGTGCCTTGTTCTACTGAGAGGATAAATGCAAGCCACAATTTTTTAAACTGAATAGCACGACACAGTGGGAAACCGTCAGAATATTCCCCTTTTCTAAGCATCAAGGTGAATGCATCATTCCTTTTCCACAAGCCTCTGCAGGGCTCCCTTACCTGTACACTCCTGGATTACAGATTGCTCTTGCCAGATGAAACCAAGAGCTGTAATCCACAGGGAAGCATCTCAGTGAGCCGCTGACAAAGTAGGCTAGGGAGCAGTCATATTAACGAAACAAAGGGTATTTAATTTGAAAGCCACTGCAAAGGCAGGGGTACTTTCTACATATATACTTTTCACACATTCCCAGAGGAGGACTGCAAGGCACCTTGCAAACAATGAAACACTTATCCCCAGATTTACAAAGCTCAGAAGCCAAGTGACTCGAGCCCTTGGGCACCTCTCACAAAACCAGGATGCTGTCCCCAGATGACAAGGCTACCTCCAAGGTCAGAGCTGGGGGAAAAGGAAGCATTTTCTTTTCACTTGCACATGCTCACTCATCCTGCATGCTCTTGCTTTTACTTTATTGCTGTTAATATATGTACCATTACTGCTCCAATGTCCCTTCCAAGTGTCTTTTAAGTTCTCACTTTCAAGGAAAAGATCCTACTGTTAAGGGGAGGTGTCTTCTCTTTCAGTACACAGGAACCTCAGCCTAAGTGGTTGATTCACAGTTGGGCTAAAGCTGGATCCTCAACATGCTCTGAAAGGACAACTCCTTATGTGTGTGGGCTGCCTTTTCCAGGGGAAAAAAAAATACCCCTTCACTCATCTACCAAAAAACTCATCACTAAACTTTAAAGAAAGACACAATAACACATACTGGTCATTTTACAATGCAAAACATTGGTATAGAAAGGAAGCACCGCGGAAGGGTTATGTAAGCTTTTTCTTCTATTATTCTCCATTTCCTTCATGCACACTAGTCAAAACTGTAAAATACTTGTGGGAGAAATGCAGAAGGCACGGTTTCACATTCCAGAAGATCCATTTCCATCTGCTGCATACAAGCCAGGCGACCACCCAGGAAAGTCAGGCAAGCACAATTTGGTGCACCAGTGCTGCAACTGCACACTAGCAGCCCTTCTCCATCTACGCCTTGCCCTGTATTTGCTGTGAGAGCTAACCACCAAGCCTTACAAGCTGCCAAGCTTGCAGCAGGATCACCTCTATGCCAGCTTTGAAACAATACTGATGAGCAGCCCTGCATTTTCACCTCTTGAGAAGCTGTGCCGAGTTCAGATGCTGTGCTAAAATAGTTTGAATATACCATCCACAAGAAAAAAAGAAAAGAAAAAAAAAGAAAAATTATATCATCTTAATACCGGAGCCTGGATTATTAACAGCTCTACTTCTCAAACCCTTCTACCCCCTGTCCATTTGCCCTCCACCATAGTACTTTCACCCCAGTTTTCCTAAGGAAAGGAGAGCAAAGGTGGGTCATCTATGATCTTGGGAAAGGGTATGACCAGCTATCTCCTTAGAGCCCACGATTATGTTATTTTCTTTTCATATGTTGATCACAGAAAGATTTGGTAACTGTTTCAGAGTCACTGAAAAGGAATCAGTCCCTCGGAAGCCAAGCTGGTTGAGAAACTTCGCTGGCTGGAGCAACAGAAGTAGGCATGACTTGCCTTTAACAAAGCAGAAGGCATTTGTTTTTAGTTAACTGGGTAAAGGGCAGTAAAACTTGGCCAAGTATTTATTTATTGTACTGGAGTGCCTGCAGTGAGAGGAGGGCGAGATGTGTGTAAGGTTTCTGTAACCCCAAACTTAGAAGTGAGGTAAGTGAACTCTGGTTTCACTGATGGAATAAGACAGCACAGAAAGCCTGTGGTATGTGATGTAGAAAAGTTGATTTATAAAAGGGATGTTCTGGGGGTAATGGGGGGAAAACCAAAAAAAGGTCTTTAGAGTTTTCCCAAGGTGATACCTCTTCTACATCTGTTGGCCACTACTTTCTGCCAAGACAGTCAAGAGCATGAGGAGGTAACAAACTGCTAGTGAGACTTCTGCTTCGCAGGAATGATGCTTGCATTTCAGCAGTGAGGAATGCTGACTGTACCTGGGGTGATGCTGAAGCACAACTGCCTGCCCCCCCCGATCTCTCCATCGGGTATACCAAATAAATTTAACAAGAATAACAAAGTATTAATGGAGTTGTACGTAGTCTCGACTCAACTGACACTCAGCAATGCTACTACTGGACGATGCCTCAGTATGTGCTCATATGTGGCCCTACCAGCTGTGACCAAAAGGCTTATTTAGCCCTCAGTCATGTCCCCTGGCTTGGTCCACAGGTAACATGAGAGGGGTGGGCAATGAGAGACCCCAACTCTGGATTCGCATCAGCTCTGGCAAATGTGTCCAACTTTCAGATCATGGCAGGGCAAAAACATGGGAAGGTATTCCTGTAGGGATGGTACCACCTAGGGATGGTGCAGACGCTCGTTGGATGTGTGGTGGGGAGTGAGAAACAAAAATAGAGAGGAAAAACCAGATGACCTTGCAGTGCTTAACTGGAGCTGTCAGGCAACAGTTAATACTGAGGAATCTTGCAATTCTGTTTATATTCTTTCACCACAAGCAGGTGTTGGGAAGCCCAGGATGGGAGGGGCATACAGACAAAAAAAGAAAGAGGAACCACTTTCTTTTTTTTTTTTTTGACGTGAGTGATCTATTCAGAAGAATCTTTTTTACCGACAGCCTCTTTTCCTGGAATCAGCACGGACACACAAGCGTCACTCCGGGGCCCTCTGATAAACAGACAGTGTACCTCAAACGCTTAGGTTCTGTTACCTGTTTGTGGTGAAGGACGACATGGTTCTGATGGGACTTCTGAGAAATTAAGTAATTTTTAACGGAGACATTATTAAAATCTCCAGGCTTTTTCAAATTTAGATTCCTTTTGCCTTTTTTTTTTTGTTATTTTCATACTATTATAATCATGTGCTGTCATGTTTACCATTTGAAAAGGGAGGAATAAAGGACAGATCTCCATTGACATCCATCTCATTTCTTCCCTTGGTCACCTTGCATACAACTGTGCGTACAATTTTTACGCCGATGGATTCTGTACAGACAGATGCTTTGACCTGCAGAGTTCCTCCCACCCGCTGCTCCTCCTTGTCCAGCACCGTCAGCCACCTTGCTCTCTCCTTTCTTCTGCAGCTCTTTGTTGCTGAATGTCAGGGTCATCAGTGCCACCGGCTGACATGATTAGTGTGGCTGACATTACACCACTCCTCTAAAGGAAGCAGGCAGAGGGCAAGGGGAAAAAAAAAAAAAACAACCACCCAAACCACAACCTGCAGCCATTTTAGGCAGAAGGAATCAGGCTCAAATAGACATTAGCAAGCTTGCTCTTTCCAATTAAAGAGAAGGTCCTTGCACCCCAACGGACACAGACGGCATTTCGATGTGCTCCCATGCTTACAAAATCAGTACACTTCTGCCAGGCCCAACACATATCCTGGAGGTGTGCTCCAGTTCTCAGAGATCAAAGGCGAAGATTAGGGACAGAAAAACCAAAATGGATAAAAAAAAAAAATACACCAAACCAGCATCAGACAGGAGATAAAGCCTGACCTGTGATTCAGCAGATTCAAACGCTCAAAGTATAGCAGCCTATGCACTACTGAAAGACAGCAGCAGTCCATTACACATATTGATTTGCAGCACTTTGTCAGCACTAATGATGATACCTCATTAAAAGAGATGAATGCCCTACTGTTCTACCAAAAGC
>VZTO01004054.1:59958-157201 GCA_013400615.1 Syrrhaptes paradoxus
TTTTTTTTTTTTTGACGTGAGTGATCTATTCAGAAGAATCTTTTTTACCGACAGCCTCTTTTCCTGGAATCAGCACGGACACACAAGCGTCACTCCGGGGCCCTCTGATAAACAGACAGTGTACCTCAAACGCTTAGGTTCTGTTACCTGTTTGTGGTGAAGGACGACATGGTTCTGATGGGACTTCTGAGAAATTAAGTAATTTTTAACGGAGACATTATTAAAATCTCCAGGCTTTTTCAAATTTAGATTCCTTTTGCCTTTTTTTTTTTGTTATTTTCATACTATTATAATCATGTGCTGTCATGTTTACCATTTGAAAAGGGAGGAATAAAGGACAGATCTCCATTGACATCCATCTCATTTCTTCCCTTGGTCACCTTGCATACAACTGTGCGTACAATTTTTACGCCGATGGATTCTGTACAGACAGATGCTTTGACCTGCAGAGTTCCTCCCACCCGCTGCTCCTCCTTGTCCAGCACCGTCAGCCACCTTGCTCTCTCCTTTCTTCTGCAGCTCTTTGTTGCTGAATGTCAGGGTCATCAGTGCCACCGGCTGACATGATTAGTGTGGCTGACATTACACCACTCCTCTAAAGGAAGCAGGCAGAGGGCAAGGGGAAAAAAAAAAAAACCAACCACCCAAACCACAACCTGCAGCCATTTTAGGCAGAAGGAATCAGGCTCAAATAGACATTAGCAAGCTTGCTCTTTGCAATTAAAGAGAAGGTCCTTGCACCCCAACGGACACAGACGGCATTTCGATGTGCTCCCATGCTTACAAAATCAGTACACTTCTGCCAGGCCCAACACATATCCTGGAGGTGTGCTCCAGTTCTCAGAGATCAAAGGCGAAGATTAGGGACAGAAAAACCAAAATGGATAAAAAAAAAAAATACACCAAACCAGCATCAGACAGGAGATAAAGCCTGACCTGTGATTCAGCAGATTCAAACGCTCAAAGTATAGCAGCCTATGCACTACTGAAAGACAGCAGCAGTCCATTACACATATTGATTTGCAGCACTTTGTCAGCACTAATGATGATACCTCATTAAAAGAGATGAATGCCCTACTGTTCTACCAAAAGCATCTGCTCCTTCCTCTTCCTCTCCTGTTCTCCAGCAGGGCCCTCAGCAGCAGCACAGCAAAATCAAAAGCCAATGACAAACTTGCTTAGAGCTGCTTGCTAAGGTTGCTTTTTTGTTATTCTTTTTTTTCTTGATTTTATTTTTTTTTTCAACATGTCTATTCTGTATTTCCTATCAGGTATCTGTTCTCTTGACAATGAATGGGCACATCAACGGAAAACAAAGCCCCATAAACCACCACGGCCCTCCTGCCGGCAAAGGACTTCTCAGAAAATAAACTAATATCTATCTCCGATAATTCACTGACTGTTAGGCAAAACAATACAGGCTGCAACTTTGATCACAACGGGTGAAGTGATAGGTAAGGTGATGATAATGACTTCTGTCCAGTAATGCCCAACAGCATGTTGCCACACACAACACACCGGTTTTGTTCTGACAGATTCCTTGTTACGTGCAAAGGTAGCAGTTTACCATAATGGATGTTTTATGCATAATTCCTTTGTGTATAGGGTCTCCAAAGTACACGTTATTAAAGTCTATTAAACTCTCTGTTTAGCTGAATTACCAATGTGCCTTTGGGGAAATTATTACAATGAAGCTGTACTGTTATTTAAATTCCAGCTGTTTAACAATCTTTTCCTAATCACCAATCCAGGTATCTACATTAAAGTGCAGTCAGATTTCTTCCAGCACAGCATAAACCTATCTATGAGATCCTTATGGAAATTCATTTAAAAAATAACTATTTCAACATGGCATGTTTCTCGTAATTAGCATCAGACAGCTACGGCTTTAAAATAATAGGAACTCCTTCCTGATCCACTTCGCCAAGCAGAGCACTCCACAGCTAAACCTGGTTACAGAAACAACTAACTATTAGCAGCCATCCAATTTATAATCAACATATCGGTATGTGCAAGATAACAGCCTATTTAAGGATAATTTGGCCAACAAAGTTCCACTCTTTATAAATGGCTTTTCTATGAGAAAGGACCTGTCCTTGTGTGGAACCACATGGTTTCACTATCAGATAGAGTGGCTCAAAAGCTGCTCAAACTTGATGTATGCCCAGGTCCCTCCTCTGTTCTAGCTGCTAAACTCTCTGAACTGTGTGTAAAGCAACAACAAAGCAGCTACTAACCATTGGCTGTGCCCCTCAGACCACGTCCCCTTTAAATACTGCACACTACAGCTGCAGCCAGCTACTCCGTAAATGTGCGGGTTTTCATGGCAATGAGTCCTAAACTTACATCCCAAGTCATAAATGTGTGCCTGCAGTAAGAATTTTAGCAATGAGAAGAGTCTCATGTTTCTCAGGGGAGTGGAAGCAAACTTTGCAATCATACTAGAAATCACAGAATTCAGCTTAGTGGGGTGGGGTGGAAGAGACCTAGATCCCAATATTTCTGATTTCTTCTATGACCTTCAATAAATCACCATTTCTCAGCAGTACGAAGGTGATACTTCATCCTCTAATTTAGATGCCCAGATGTGCTCAGGTTCTACCTATTGGGCAGCCAGACTCTCCAGCAAAGACAACCAAGCAAGTACCTAAACAGATGTCTTGTCTTTGCCAGTACATCACACCGACAGTTTTACAACCTCCAGCACCAGTTCAATTCTCAGTCAACTTCCAACAACAAAAGCAACATTAATGTATTGAAAAAATGCTGACAAAAGTCTTATGAAACTAGTGGGCACAGAAACAATACAACTAATGAAAAAGGAGTTGCTCAACAGGGCTTCACATCAAATACGCAGAATTAAGGCCATCATACAACTGCATGTTTTGATATGCCAGAATTCAAAGTTTATGTCCAAGTATAGATAAAAGGAGGACTAAATTAATCATTGGAAGCTGGTACGTACATTAAAAGTTCCTCTGACAAGTATGAATCAAGTATGGTCTGTGCTTCTTGGCTCTACAAGTATAAATCAAACACTGTCTGCACTTTTTGGCTCTAAGGCACATTCAATGCCCTCTGAAGCCTGCACAATGAAACTGTTCCCATTATGAGTAAAAGTCCTTCAGAGAACAACCCTTGGAAGAAAAGCATGGCAAATGGGTGGACATATTTTAGCCATATACTAGTTCCCCATAAATCAATGGACAAAAGCGCTTCCTTTCTCCAGTTACAAACCCTGAGCCCAATCACCTTTTCTGTTTTACACATGCAACCTCATTGACTTTGCTCAAGTTACACACGCACTAGAACAGATTTTGTCCTTGTGTGCAAAGGGAGGCCACACCTCCCATAAATGAGAAATAATCTGTTCATCTGAACTGAAGTGGGATGAGGAACATCCCTTTCACCTTTGAAAAGGCCACATACTTCTAAGAAGCAGAAAGGAAAACACCACTAATTTCACTTCTTCAGTTTGCCCCTCCATTAGGAAAGACTCTTGTATGCTTAGAAAGGACATGTTTTTCAGGCATTTAAGGTAACCTTACACCACTGAAGATCAGAAGTCCAAGAATATCAGATGTTGGCTTGGAAGAGTCTCCAGCATCTACTTCACTATCCATTAAAGAAGTACCTCTTCCATCCAGTTCAATGGGGAGGTAGATCAAGGGTGCAGCTCTACTGCGGCCTGAAGCTGTCAGTCCCCTTTTCCTGTCGCTTGCTCCTTTAACTCAACTCCAGTTTCACAAGCACGAGGTCAGATGGTTCTGTTGAGTTACCCAAAATCCAGCAACGTCTTCAGTTAGCAGTTGCCTGGATTCATGGTACAGCCTCATAGCACCAAAGCAGGTGCAAGAGGGAAAGGAGGGAAGTCCTGGGAAGGACACAGCAGGGAGAGAAAGTGGATGAACAGCCATAACTGGGACTGGCTCAGGCTGCCATGAAATCTTCAATGCCTGACGCCTACCAGAAGACATGGTAGAAACACAAGGCACAGTGTGCAGTATGGCATTTAACATGAACATTGCAATACATGTGTCTAACACTTCCATGTCCCCATGTTTATCACACCAGATGACAGGCCTCAGAAAAGCACCTGGCAATACGACAACACTTCTTATCCAGGGTACTGGGCGTAGATGTGGGGCGGCCTTCATTTGTTATTGCGGCATGTGGACAAGCAGCTACCTCAGTCAAGCTGTCGCTTTGTCTCTCCTGCCACCTACTGTACTGAAAAATCAAAATATATGTCACCATTCGCGTGCTTCTCCACTTCGGTTTGGAAATACGAACCTTTAGTTCTCCTAGAAGTACCACTGTGTGGATGTGGGAACTCCCTGCTGTCACAACTCCTCCAGCGATGTGATCCGACATGTCCTGATGAAGGCTAAATGCAGCACTTTGAGCTCTACTTAACTCACTGATGCTTCAGGGTTAAAATTAGCATTAAATCCTAAAAATTCTCCAGAGTTTAGGGCATGAACTCCTCTCCCTCTTTGCCCCATGGAGAACTAATCACAGATTTATTTTAAATGGTGAACAGGCCACGATGCCCCATAAACCTCTGTCCCTTTATTTGCTGTTATTTCCGATGACAACACTCACAAGGGGTAAAACCCAGCAGAAAAATAACTTCCCATTGGGTGTGTGACTGTCAGCCTGTGGGCAGGGGTGAAACTCTCGCCGCACTTGAGCTGCGTAACCAAATGAGCGTCACCCAAGAACAGACCCGCCAGATGCAAGAGTCTGCTTCAGACGGTGGTTTACCCTTGTCCTTTTAACCTCTCGCTCTCAAGAAGCACAGCTGAGCGAGTCTGGCTGTGCCATGCATACCCTTGGCAGCACAGTGCTACCCAGGTGAGATGTCCTTCCTGGGAGTGGCTCGCAGTCACATTCCCTGCAATGTCACCAGCTGCAGAAGGACCCTCACTGATGCTCATGCCAAAGTGGCACGGCCAAGGAGAAGACAATAATTTTGCCATAACCATCTGGGTTCTGCTGTCCATCCAGACACCATTAATGACGGTCAATGGCATTGAGAAGGACAGCAACAAGTTTGAGTTGGTCTGGCACAGTCCAAGCCTACTGCAGGGGCATCAAACCCATTCATGGCACTACACGGAAGCCAATAAGTAAACAACTTGAAAACAAGTAGACAGGTATCCTATGTTAATTATTTATGTCATCCTCCCAGAAGGCATGACAACTTTATTTTTTAGTATTTTATTATTAATTCTGAGAAAATATTCAAATAGAAAACAACAAGCTGAAGTTGCTAAAAGAAATCTAATTATTTTCTAGTAAGAAGCTACCTTGCGGGTGCTGGTTTATTTTCCCATATATGGCATTCCCTTTCACTTAATCAACAGCTTGGGGCTTTATGACAGCAGATATCTTTGATAAAAGGAGTATTCTGATGACAGACAGTCAACATTTGCATGATCAAGTAAGCTACCAAATGTATTTATTTATGCTGTGACCATAGTAATCAAGAGGTATTAAGTGTGCATCTGAGCATCAGTTAAATGCATTTTAAATCTGATTTTTCACTGGTTGCAGTAAGGAAATCATTAACTAGCAGGACTCTTTAGGGTCTTTACACTCTGCAATTACAGAAGCGGATACAGAAGACAAATTGTTCTACTCCTGCAAAAGCAAGTCTTATTTTTGCAAGTAAAAGTGGGCTTTTCATCTTAGCACTTAGAATTTGATCAACTGAGAAAAAAACATCAATATAATTCCACTCACTCACAGATAAACATCTCTGAAAAATGAGGACATGTCTTTTCCTTAAACAAATCTGACAAGATTATAACCAAAAATATTTGTATAGTACACAGTTCGGTATGGATACAGGAAAACAACTGGCACGAAGAACCAGAATGTCTAATCCCAGCTATTTAGCCACCAAAATGCCTCAAGAGCTGTGATACATCCTCTTAAAGCCAAACATGCCCCACAAATACCTATTACACATGGATGAATTTAGCAGGGAGCAACAGTACGTTCACATTAATTGCACAAAGGCTGCACACAGGTGAAAAAAGATCTTTTTGCTGCTCATGATCAGAAGTGGCTTTTGCCAACACCCATTTAATTTATAACATAATCAAGGCAAAAAACTAAAGGATCACATGAGCAGTTAGTAACACTACAGGAACTATCAGTGAAAAGCTAATGGAGTGAACAGAGCCTTTAAACAACCTGATATTTTTTAATACAAACATGAAAAACCTGCTATTGCAAGGGCAGTGTCAGAGGGTGCTCGCAGATCCTTGTTAGAAACTCTCAGAGAACTCTCAAGAATCCCTAAGGATGCTCCAAGGAATTACAGAAGCCAATGTTACACAGGCTGTGGTGTCTGGACTGATGTCTCACTAAACCAACAGGCAAAGTTTAATCTTCAGAAGGACTTCAACCTCTGCTGTGCTTGACCAAACAGAAGGGAGAGAGATTTAAGCTTGTTTGGTCTATGGCGGACCGAGACTTTCTATAGCAGAAACACAAGTCAGCTGATGGGCGGGTGATAAGCTGCTCCCAGAGTTTCCCTTGCTTTGAGAGGAGCGGAGTGGCTGGGAGATTTTCAGAGCAGATTCTCCAAACAAGCTGTTAAGAGAAAACGCTATCCAGAAGGCTCGACAGGAGGAAAAGGAAGCAGGGAAATCACAGTTAATGGGATTTGGCCGCAACCAGAAAACAGCTAGGTTTCTGAATACTTTACAAACAGTCCTGCGTTTCACTGCTGCACCAGTTCATTGCTGGATGAGAAAAATATAGATATATTTAATGTCTTAAAAGCTCCATGAAAATTTAGATTAATCTGTTTAGAACAAATATCGCCTCTCCCCTGGGATGCCCTGTAGATCTATATATCAAGAAGCGGAAACTGCCACCACTACACCCTACCTTCTTTGATTTTCTGTAAGGGGGAAGCTGTCAGGCTTAGACATTTATTCATTTTGAGGTTATTTCACAAGTCCCATAAATGAACACTTGCGATACAGAGAGGTCACTGCCCTACTCATCTAAGACATCACCCTCTCAGCCCACTGATCCTCCACAGAGGATTATGAAGTTTGCCCAAGTTTTCTGCAGGAGGCATTTGCTATTTGATGCTGTAAAGTGGGATAATTTGAGCTCAAAATTAGGGGGTTACCTCATTCCCAGAACATCCCTCCTTGGCACAACTTTAGATCGAGGAAGTTTATACAGTTAGGGTACAGAATAAGGTCTTTGGAGGGAAACATGGTGCTCCCAAGCCTGGAGGAAAGCAAGCAAAGCCCTGGCTATGAATTGGATCACTTTGGAAAGACCAGCCTCAGCAGGAGGTTGAGCAACCTCAACAGGAGGCACTGAGGACCTCCTGCTCAACCTCCGACCTAGGTCGAGAGCAAGCTGATTCCTTTAGGCAGCACTGAAAGGAAAATTACTATAGACTATGCCCTCTACCTGTGTTGACTGAAGCCAAGTGCAGGACATGACACAACATGTACGAACTCCAAACTCATCCTTCTTCAGATCCCAAAGGAGGCAGCGCCATGGTACATGCAAGAAGGGGAGATGCCAGCAGCAGAGAAATTTCTCATTTAATTGTGAGATAGAGGAAGGGGCAGTAGAAGCAGAAGAATGGAAGTGATAGGAGAAGTGAGATGAAAGAATTACAAGGCTGATAGTATCTTATAGACTATAAGATACTATCTTATAGACAACATCATTTTAGAAGAAGGGGAGGAAGTTGAGCAGCTGTGAAAGAGAGGAAAGGAAGAATGAGGCTGGTTTTCCCCATAGTCAGGTCATTAATAGTTCCTGAAACCTGTCTAGTCAGGCTGGATGTCTGATGTAAAGATGAAAAAGCCAGGCATGGGACAGCTTTGGAGTGGAAAAGGAGATATGGGGGAGTGGGCCACTCTGCAGGGGAATTAAAAAACCTACAAGTCTTCAAAGTGCCATAAATAGAGATGAAGCTATTGAGCTCTCAACTGATAATGAACATTAATAGTTAACAGAGGAGTTACGCAGAATTGTCTACTAAGACAAAAATCTTAAAAACTTTGGCTCCTCACTACCTTCTTTTCTTTTGGAAATCCCACAGCCACAGCCAGGAGATTAGCTTTATAAAGTGAGAATTTAACTGGAATTGCAGCTCTGGGTAACTACAGGAAATATTTCTCACAGCAACAGAAAATGTAGGATAATTAGGCATTTTGGGGAAGAGGGGAAAAAGTTACAGTAACTATGCAAACAGGATAAATAACACTGTCCTTCCCTGGGACCTTTCTGAGGATCTCAGAGAAATCCAAAGCCATTCCTCCTTGAAAGCTGCCATGCTATGGCCACAGCTTATTGCACGGTCTAGGTCCCAAGCCAGGACATACTTCTCACCCTCAAACTCTTATCCCTCTGCTGATGCTCACCACGGACATCAGCTATATGCTGAGAGGCAGGGACCCCGTCGTGGGCTGATGCAGTGCAGGACCCCACCCGGGACTCAAGGTGCTGCCAAGTGCTTCTTCAACATAATTAACAAGGCGGCCCCATCAAGAGACAGAGGAGACAAAAGGTTTCCACCAAGAGAGAAAACTCTTAAGCGTGAGAAGTAAAGGCTCTCCCCACACCCAACATGCTCAGTGGCACAGTCCAGCAGGGCAAGCGGGCTGGGAAAACTCGCTGTCTTTCAGACAAAAATGTAAAAAAAGAAGTGGGAGGAGAAAAAAGGGAAGACAAGCAGAGAGCGGCAGGCTCCAGACAAACCCTCCTCTCCCAGAGGAAAGCACCTCGGCGGACCATGCTGTGGAGTCTGCAGAAGATGCTGCTCAATGGGGAAAGTTAAAATACAAACCCACATTTACATGCTCTTGTGAGCTCCTTAACTCCAGCTGAGAATTTAGTGAAATGCTTTGCATTGGACTTGTTTGATTGCACATGTTTTCCACCAATTTCCAGTTCCAGATTCTGCTCCTACTCAGGATAAAACACTAATATTCAGATACTGCCTTGCTAAGAAATCTGGAGTAACTGGAAGTTATATTAACAAATTTAAATAATAAATTAAGCCAACCTAATTCTCCAGGATGCATCAAGATCTGAAAAGCCCCAAGTTTGATGTTCTCTCTTACCACCCACTTAAAAAAAAAAAAACACCAAACCAAAACAAAAGCAACATGCTGGGGTTAGCTTAGGTTGCAAACAGTAACAAAATCAGCATTCAACTGAACAAATGTAATTTACTCCCTGATGTAATGAAGATCATGCCATAACCAGTTCAAAACCAAAACAAGAAGAGGCTCTCCCCCGCCCCCTCCATACACACCCCCCTCCACTTGTGCTGTTAAGGATGCCCCAGCGCAGCCTGCCCACTCCAGATCCTGCATCTCTGCTCCCTCCATCCCTCCCCACTGCCTGAAACCATCCCTGGACAGAGCGAAACGCGCTCCTGCTGCTGCTGCCACCGCCGGGCTCCCCGTCCCAGCCGCCCCACTCGCGCTGGCAGCCAGACAAAGCAAACTCTGTTTGCATCACGGAGCAAACTCATTTTCCAGCAACCTCCCAGCCCAGAGTTTACCGCTACCGTAATCTGGTGCTGTCAACAACGCTGCCTTTGTTGCGCGCCAGTGCGCATGGCTTGCTTGTTGACTGGTTTGTTGCTTTATTATTATTATTATTATTTATTTTAAGGAGAATTTTTGTTTTAAATGAGTAATCTGTTTTCAAGTGATTTCTCCTCCATGCTGGCTCCACCCTGTACTGTAAACGAGACATTACCTTATACAAGAATGAATCTGCTGCATTCCTCTGTCTAGCTGCCTCGCAGCACATTTCCTACGCTTGCAGCAGCCCCGGCAGCACACGCTCTCCCACCCCTTCCCCCCCTCCTTTTTTCCTTTTTTCTTTCTCTTTTTTTTTCTTATTTTTTTTTTTTTTTTCCTTTTCACTGCCTCCCTGTGTTTTTGTGTAAATGATCTCACATGACTCAACAAATCCATCTGCCTGGAGCAGGCCAAGTTTGGAGCCTTCCCAGGAGGGAGGAGAAGAATTGCTTTGTGGAAAGGACCTGGAGCTTTGCCCTTTCTCTGGCTCAAATTACCCGCCTGTCAGGCCTGACGGATTTGGCTAAAAATAAAAGGAAGCGGGCCGTGAAAAGGAGATGAATGAGCTCAGCAGTTCCTTAGATAACATGGGCCTGGTGTCGCCCAAAGCTCCCAAAGCAGGAACTTCAGATGCCGGGCATGTAAGTGTGGTGCTGCAACCCGGCTGAACCTAGCTGTGCAGGGACCCAAAAAAAAACCAGGCACAAAAAAGGGCAAAACCAACCATACGCTGTTGGAAATAAACGTATTAAAGACACGCAGAATGGGAAAACTGCCTGCTGGAGGTTTTTGAGCTTGTAAAAAGGGGAGATTTACGGCATTTCCAGTGGGGAAAGGGGGTGTGGGGGGGTGTGGCAGGGACATACACGTGATGTCAGACTCCTGCCCTGCCCGGGGAGCCTCAGCATCCTCCCCTGAAATGCCTGCCCAGCGCCCGCAGCGGGTATTAAGCACTTAGTTTGGCAATGTAATGACACACTGCAACAATCTGTAATGTGAGGCAGTCAGCAAAGCCCTGGCTCGCAAAGCTCTTTCTCCTAACCATTAACCATATGTTTGGCTCTGCCGCCGCCCGAGTGAGCGGGTGTTCCAGCGCACCATCTGGTTTCTATCTACACAAGCAACTGCAAAGCACAGAGTATTTCCCTCCGGAGCCGCGTCTTCCTCCCAGGCTCCCCCTCCTCACCCGGCCCCCCACTCCTCTGCTCCCCATCTTCCTCCTTTGCCCTCTTTCAGCAGCAGCCTTGCCTCCCTGCTGCAATGCTTGAAGCGCTGGGGACCGCGGCCACCCCACCAAAGATGTGACAGAAGAACAAGGATGCTGCTGCGTGCTGCCCTCCGTGAGCTCGCGCTCCTGCATGCACGTACGCACACAGAGGGATCGCATCCCTCATCACCAGTCCTTGGGGTAGGTGCCATGTTAAAAAATACATGTGTTCTTGAGCGGTTCAGGAGCTGCTGCAGTGCCCACTGCATCTCGCACATGCACCCACAGGGAGCGTTCAATTTGGATTACATCAACTCCATGCCGACACTGCAGAAGGACTTCCAAGAATGAATCTAACAAGAGGAGGACAATTAGTAGTGTTATCTCCTGCCCCCAAAAAGGGCTTTCCAGGCACATCGGGTGTTGGTCCCCAATCCCACCAAATTAAGAAGATTCTAGGGAGAAAAAGGCGGGAAAAAAAGGAGAAAAAGAGAAAAATAAAGAGGAATGGAATGAGAGAACGCTGAAGAAAAAAGAATGAAAATATTTACTTTCCCTGTGATAACTAAACAACCTCTTTCTGAAACTATAAGCTTTCAAGTGTATATTTTAGAAGACCTTGTACCATATGTTTGCTTTATGATTTTATGAATTCTAACTACTATTTATGTTTTTAAAGCACTTCCATCATTCTGTTTATTTCTGAAGTCACCTATGGGAGATCAGCAGTTATCTTCTTCTCAGGTTGGCAAATTTAAGATTAATCATGACCTAATGCAAGTATTCATGGATGCAAGCAATAGGATACTCAGCAAATCCCGCACTTGCTTCTTTAAAATCAGTTTATACTTTGCAGTGAGTCACACATACAGTGTTTATCCAAGTTACCAGTGCTACAAGAAGAAAAAGCCCATTACATTTGCAAATACATACAAACCGCAGCTGTAAGTACCCAACAGCTTACACCAGGACTCGTTTCTATGACTGGATATTGATTTTTTAATAATGTGTCATTATACCAATGTTGATACAGCAACTATCTTCCTGGAGTATGCAATTTAATATTAAAAAGAAGCTGTCTCTAGGAAATATCAAATCCACAGCCATTCACATACTATTTAAAAGTCCTTCTTCGGCACGAATATAGCAATGCAAAGCCACAACTCTGTTTTTCCCACCTAGCACCTAACAAAAAAAATGCAAAGGTCTTGTCAGTCAAAAATGGCTCAGTCTAAGGCAACCAGCTCTGCTGATCTGCCTCTTGATAAAATACTGCAGAACTTCTCCAGTCGATGCTGGAAACCAAGAGACTACGTCAAAAGAGATGCATGTTTTTCAAATCTCCCCATACAATGTGAGAAATCAATGCACAAAAAAGAATGCTGTAAGCCCTTATCCTGGAATCAAACACACGTGGGGAAAACCCGTATGCTGGTGAAAAGCCCAGTGACTTCACTGGGATTGCCTAAGAAGTTTGAGGGTAGGATCTGGCCCCAATTATGAATGTGGAGCACGATTAGCACTGTAAGCTCCCCCACTTCATCTTCCCCCACTACAGCCCCCTCAGTGAGGGATATAATTAAAATGATTAAAAACATAAGTGGCGCATTTTAGCTAGCAACTTACATTTCCTACAAAATAGGCTCTAAATATGTTAAGTCCATTATTATTTTAAGAGATGACTGTTGCAAACATATGAGTAGCATGCTTAAACATCACACGTTATATTTCCTACAGCCATGCAATAAAAAATTGTCTTTATTCACACACAGAAAACAACCACCGGCAGTCCTCTAAGGCAGGAAAGGTTTAGCTCTGTCTTTTAGCAGATAATGATCTCTGATCCAGAAATCTTTTAAAAGGGGGAATTCAAGGGAAATATTCATAGATTCAGAGTTGTGCAGTCTGAAGGGACAGCTAATCATTTGACCTTTTTCCATAAAACAGGCATGGAGCTTCCCCGCCTACATTGACGCAGCTGTAAGAGGTCAAATTAAGAGAATCTCTTAGGGGAAAAAAAAAAAATTAAAAAACCCACAAAAAACCCTAAAAAAAGAACAGCCTCCGATTCAACAGCCTGAGATAAGGAAGGAAGCTACTGCAGTCCCAGCAGTGTTGTCCAATTGTTGTTCCCATGCTGCTGGAACACTCACACCCTCTCTCCTGGTCTGAATTAATTTCACAGCCAGCCATGGGGTCTTGTTATACCTTGTCACCTTCCTCTACTCCTCCGTCCCTGACAGAGGGCCACTGTCAGCCTGAAATCCAGCCAGTTTTTAAAGCATAATAAAAAGTAGTGTCATGTTATTACCTGAATTCACCAAGTCCTCGTGCCAACAATGATGTTTTCGCAATCACATTTTTCTGTTTTTAAAAACTTCTCTCTTCCCTCATTGCTCTGTGTGAAAAACAACATAAAAGAGAAAACTGATTAACTGCACAGGACTATCTATTATTTGCATTACAGCAGCTGGCTTTCCCAGCAGATATTTAGGTCTTTTTTTTTTTTTTTCTGACGTGTATAAAGACATCAAACAAGAAAAAAAGTCCTTTCCCCATCAATTGCTCATTGACCAAATAGAAGCAATAGAGAGCAATTTGGAGGGGCAGCCAAGGTACCACAGCCCATGACTTGTACAGTCACACAGGGGAATGCAGCTCTCCTGTGCCTAAAACCTCTGCCCTGTCCCCAGAGCATCCTGCCTGGCAGCACTGGGACCAACGCCAAGCAGATACTCAGTGCCACCAAAAGCAGAAATAAGGGGGAAGAGAGGGCTGCTGAAGTTTCTTTCACTTTCAACAGTAAATACATGCCACTGATAACCACAACAGCAATATAAAAATAATACTTGCAAAATTACATTGACAGTAAATTACTTAATCGTAGTTTCCCTGAACTTTGCACCTACAACATTAATTAACTAGTGACTCCACTTAAAATTCTCAAAAGCATCTTTTAGTGTCTGTGTTTACTGCCCAATTCACATATGAGTAGCTTTAACCTTCAGTGTCAAATTGTCCTGCCAATACACCAATGAACCAAAATGTACACTTCATATAAGAAATTTCCACACTTAAATAAGGAAGAAAAAAGCCCGTATGGTAGAAACCCAGCATAAGTTACAACCTCAAAAAACCCCACCTGCCTCTCTGAATGTCCAGAAGACACACCGTAAGTAAAGAAAAAACACAACCGGATTTTCAGTGCTGGAAATGCCATTAACATCAGTATTTTATCACTTTCTCTGAAAGCTAAGAAAACAAAACTCTCACTTAAGGAGATGGAATTCAACCATCTGTACATAATCCCTCACCTACCTCCACAAGGGCACATGAGGTAAACACAGCCACGCAGCATGGGGGGGAATTTGTCTGTGATACTCTCCCTGCAATTTCAGGGCTTGGGTATTTGGTATACTCCAGCCATTGTCGACATGGATGTCTGCAGAAAGTTTTGCTGCAACGTTTCGGTTGCAGTAGCCTGATTAAGCCATTCCCAAAAAAGTGGCTGGAAAGACTCAACAAATTCTGGCAACCTCTGGAACAGTGAGTTCAAACCTGGGACTAGCTAGGTGCCACCCAAAGCAAAGAGCACGGTCTAGTCCAGGGCTGAGAAGGAGAGAGGTGGCCTTCGCCTCTGGCATCTGCCGATGACCTAGCAGGGCCACCTCCTGAGCAAGGACAGGGATCAACCCTCTCCCCTGCTCCAGGTGACCTCCCTGCTGCAGGCCTGGCAGCCCGGAGCCACCTACACTCAATGCAGAGCAGCCAAGAGCCAGGCCAAGGGAGGGAGGGGAAAAATATGTCACAATGAGAAACTTCACTTAATCGGGATGGAAAATTGGAGGTAGGACGGGGAGAGAGCAACAACCTGGTTAGGCACAGAGGGCTGCACAGTGTCTGTGCAGCTGCAGTGCTGCCCGTGAATCGTGTTCAAGCCTCTACAATGCCCTGGATGCGGTCTGCCATTTGTTCGCTTCCTGCCTTTTTTATTTGGTGCACCAAAGCCACGCTGCAAGACAAACTGACAAGCTGAAGCACTGCAAAGGGAGGGAAACGTGGCAGGCGAGCGCTGCCTGCAGCAGCTCCCTTCACCCTCATCCCCTGCCGCGCTCAGCACACGGGACATGCTTGAGCCGTGCGTCAGGGTTATGGGATAAGCACAGGGCAACTCTGACAGTTGTTGGCAGTGAAGATGGCAGCCACCCCGCTGCTCCCTGCCATCCCTCTCAGCACTCAGGCATATGAGCTGTGCCTTGGAGAGCTGCCACGCAGCTCCGATGCAGTGCCGCTCCCGTCACTTAAGCCCAGCGTTTCCCAAGTGGCCATTAATGGCAAGTTCCTAACCGACCTGAAACCCTGGCTTCTCTCAAGCAAAACTAATGAATGCTCGCAGCAAAACGGAGCCGTATTTCCACTACACAAAATACTACGTAGCACAGAGCCACCTCAGCAGCGAGGCTGCTGTGAAATCCTCCAGATCCTTTGTCCTCTTATTTTAACTCTCTTCCTGTAGAGAAGTGGCAACGCTTCCCAAATCATTTGTCAAACCCTCAAGCCTGACACTGATAAACAGAATAAGTTCGTAAGGAAATGACAAACTTCTTCAATAGGATTTGAGCAGTGTGCAGTAAATAAAAGCCTGGGGCCAAACACAGAACAGCAGGGACAAACCAAGCTGCTGAACAGGGTGTGCGCCCAGGGCTTGCAGCTACAGCGGCATGCTCGGCAGGGGACTCGCGGAAAGAACAGGGTGCCATCACAAAAATCAAAAACTGGCCATGCCTTCACAAGACTTAAAATTAGGGCAGAACAAATCCTTTTTATATCTCACCCAGATGCACTCTGACCGCAGTTGTAATATTTTAATGTATTCATGTACGAAAATAAAATTAAGGGCAAATAGCTGAAACTGCCCTAGATAGTATGCTGCCTTAGACATTCACAGCTTATAACAGAGCACAGGTCTCCAATCAGTCAAATGCACAGCGCAGAATGACAGACCTTAAAGGTAAATAATTCAGGGCTTGAATTCTTTAAGGTAAATAATTTAGGGCTCTAATGAACTCGCTGACTGTAAGTAGGGAGTTCCACTGCCAGGAACCCTCCAAACTGCCCTACATCCAATCCTCGGGAGTGCAGGGCAGAAAACTGTCAGCAAAAACACATCTCAAAAATTCCTGGCTATAGGAGCAAGAACTCTAACACAAAAAGAGTCTCAGACAGGAAAAGGCAGCTTCACAGACTGGTTCCAGTGCTCCATGCTGTACCCATGAGCTGCTGAAAAGGAGGTGCAAACTCAGAAACATCACTTGGGAAAGCGGTGGGGTGGTCTGTGAAGCAATGTAGTTGACCCATCTTGTGTCCATGCAAGCATCGCAAAAACCTTTCAAAGAAAGTCAACACAGAAGTTTGGTGCAGAAGTGCTAAAAACACATAACTGTGGGTGAGGCTGTAAACAGTTTGGTAAATAAGGTAGCCCATAGATTAAAAGGAATCAGACAAACCCCCAGCTCCTCCTCGCTTCACAATCCCTCTTCCCTGTCCTCTTACAAAATTGGCTATGGTCAAGTGCTTTTATCAACACCTGGGAATTCCTGTACATCCATCAAAAAGCATCTCAGCCAGAGAAAATCCATCAGCAACCCACGGTATCAATCCTCATCAATTCTTAAATTACCAGCAAGTATCAGCCTTCCAAGCCTGCATCCTCTAGCTCCAAGGAGCCATTCACAAGCAGCAACTATTCCTGACCAAACATGGAAACTGTATTAAAACGGCGATACAGCGAACTGTCAGTTATACAATGTTGTTGCTACTAAAAAAAACTCCTAGGGTTTTTTATGCTGTCTCACACATACATAAAGCAGTATGTAAAAACACCCCGGAGTTGCCTCACACCCTCTTATGAGACCTACATGAAACCAGCCTTTGGAAGCAAACCGCGCCTTTTGCCGCCAGATACGGGCACGTCAGCAGCAATAGCCAAGGCACTGCAAGGCTGCTGATGAGGCTGGAAACACCGTATGGGAACATGCCCGTGGATCAGCAGTTGAAAATGCAATTGCTGTTCTTGCTCCATGCCCAGCAGAGATGAGATCTCATTGCCAGCAGAGATCTGGGTCACCACCAGGAAGCTGGAGTTATCCCAGCACCATCTTCTAGGTAACACTCCCGAAAGGGGAAACAAATCTTTGGTGACATTGCATCCGAGAAGGTTCTGGGTGTAAAACAAAAACAACCACTGGCAGTTTCTTTGCTCCCTGGCGATACCATCCAATTAAAAAAAACCCATATCGTATGATGTATGCAAACCACTTTGCAGAAAGAGTTTGTTGTCAGTACAAGGTTCAGATTGCAGTGGCTCAAGAGCTGGCAAACACATCTCAATTGCCAGCATCGGTCTCCTAAATGCCAGGCTAAAAATATTAGTTTGCCTATCCTGTACTTCAAAAATGAAAACTCAAATGTGGGGAAGGAGGAAGCAAGAAAGACAATGAAGCATCAATTTAAAACCTACGATATTTGTGAAAAATAACTGCACCGAGTTTCTACACAATCAAATAGCCGATGCCTACCCAGGCGCAGGACTGAAAACCGAACCAGCTTTCCAATCTCTGCTAACCAAGGCTTTTGCAATCTTCCTGTATGCCATTTCCTTGTTTACGTCTCATGGTAATGGAGTTCAACTTTTAGAGAAACATGTATGGTGAGCCTAGAAAGCTAAATGCAATATTACTTAGAGAATAAGAGCACATGCCGCTCGCAAAAATTCATAGGTACACACATCCCAACCCTGTTCCTCAGTCCAACACCCACTCCTGAAATCCTGTACCAACCAGATTAGCCGATGTGCACATGCTTGCACTCTTGCGGAAACAATAGTCTCTTTCAGTCCGCACAATCTTCTGAAGAACGTGGCGAAAACGTCATGGGAAAAGTTAGGAAATATCTGCAGAAAACAGTCCGCAAGATGAAAGGCAGAACAAGCCTTTTAACTTGTATGAAGTGCATAACATGGAGGAGAAATTCATAGCTGTGTTACCTAGCCCCTCTTCCAAAGAACTTTTTTTTTTTTTTTTTTTAGGATGGAAAAGGGAGTTGAAACAACTTTAGAAAATAAAACACTCCAGTGGTGGAACACCCTTACCCCTTACAAACAGAGCACTGCAGGCAAAATGCAGCTTGGGGAGCTGTGTGGCAGATCTGGGAACAGATCCCCACTTCCCTTACAGGCAGGGATCTCCCGCGGGCGGCGGGGATCTTGGCAGGCAGGATGAGCTCTCCTGTCCCCAGTGCACAGCACCCCTCCCTCTGCCCCGCTCCCAAACAACGCTCTGCTGCCATGGAGGGCACAGCACTATTTTTTAATTAATCCAGCACAAGGTTTGAGCTGTCTCAGGGTTAAGCTAAATATTTTCTGCCTTTAATCAGCATAGAAGAAGTACCTAAGAGAAAAACACTCTGCCATAAGGCTAGGGAATTGAGAACAGAAAAGAAGCTGCAACAGAGCCACCCTTGACCTCTTGAAATTTTGCCTCCAGAGGACTCAAATATAAGAAACTGAATTTTTCATCAGCAAGCAGGGAAATGGGGCAGGGACACTCGCTCTTGGTAACATTATGGTTGGGAATCCCATGTAAAAGTTGTTATGGAGTTGTACCATCCATCTTCTATTCCAAACTGTAGGTCTCCAAAAAAGCTGTCACAAAAAAAATTCCCCCCACTATCAGGACAGCGCTAAGCGCTCAGAGAGATTTAAAACAAATACAGTTCTACAAATCCATGTTTCTCCTCTCGCAAGGGGCTATACAGCTCCCGCAGGAAACTAAAGCTCCTGTATCAAACCAGATTTTCTCTGCATGAACTCATGTTGCCTATTATTTTTTAATAATCTGGTATGCATCTTCCTACAGGATTGCTTATGTTAAAGGAAATACTGATATTCGCTCTGCAAGAAATGCCGACTCCTGTTCTATGCAAATACTGCAAAAGTTAATAGCAGCAATTGTGACTTCAGCTCTGCCTTTGTCTTGCGCCAAGCAGACCATATAATCACTGGCATCTTACCTCTCATGTGCGCTTCCCCTCAACTCACGCTCACTCTCTGCAGGATTTTACTAAGCAGTTCATCTAAACTCGATGGTAAGTATTTTTCAAACTTCAGGAGCGAGTAGAAGTATAATTTGATGTGTCTGATTGCACAGACACCATATGAGAAAGTGAGAGCTGATCACAGAAGAATACAAGTTGTTTTTTCATTTCACAGCTCCAAAAGGGAAAAAGGGTGTGTAGGACCCTGATATATACCAGATGTTTTAAAGTAAGGTGGAAAAACTGGTGTGGACACATTTGTTGGTCGTGAAAGCTTCCTGACAGCTACCAACTGGCCATGCCGCAGTGAGCAGGCTTGCTCTGCCTGCGGAAAGTAAAAGCCTAATGGAGCAGGGGTATTCATGGCTTTTATACATATAGTCCTGCTCTCAGTTCTGCCTACTTTTCCAGAAAATAAATTTGACAAGTCCATAGGTAGAACTCATCTCATTAACACATATTCTAGTACCTATTTAAGAAAAATTGATTAAAGAAGTTAGGGCTGGAGCACATCTGTGGTTTCACCAAGTTCCATATTCAACCCAATAATTGAAAGAGCAAAATTTTTTCAATTGTTTGTAGTAAGTCTTGCATGAGTTTCATTCAGAACTTTGTTCCTCAGAATTAGTGCTTGGATTTAAAAAAAGAAAACAACAAACAACAAAACACCAACACCCCAAAAAAACACTTTCACCTCAGCTCCCAGGGACTTCAGCCACTACCCTTCCCGTACTAGGCACTCTACAAATGCATAGAGACTTCATGTCTCTGTCCTGAAAAGCCAAGTTGCGTCTTGTAGTTACAAAAGCAGAGGTTGTTTGCTTTTCTTTTTTCAAAAAAAGAGAAGTCATCATAAAAGAAAAAAAAAAAACAAAAAAAGAAAAACATAAAGAAAAAAAAGCAAGCAGCCCAGAAGAAAAATGTAATTTACACTGGCCACTTGGGTGAAGCTCATTGCAGAGGTAAGTTACTTTTCCATGGACTTGGGATGAAGTCTTGCACATATACTCTGCCCCCTTCTTTCAGCCTGGTTCTGTCTGAGGTGCAGAACTGACAAATCTTTTGGCTCTCAGAGCAAAGTGCTGCCTACACCAGCCTCGAGCTCAGCACTGAAATCACTCGTTCCCGCAGAGGACCATGAAAATCATCCTTTGCCTGTTAAATATCCCACTTTCTTCCTCATTGCTCCAGGAGGATACGAATGGATGAACAGCACTTTTTCTGAACACCGCCTTCTGCCTTTATGGAGCACTTTGGTTACTGGTTCCAGCTGCATTTCCCCACCCTTTGAGGCATCAGTTAAGGCTGCTGGGTCTGATTTCCAAGTCCCCAGCTATAAGTCTCTTTGAGGAAAAAAGGTTGGATGCCATTAGCCCTATGAGAAAACATGCATTTAGTCCATAACCATGGGGTCCTGAAACACAGCTGTTAAGTGCAAATCTCACTTTCTGAAGTTTTCTTTCTGTTGCCTTATTATCTTTACTGTATCCCTGCAGAAACCTGAGTCCCCACAGGTGGAGGGAGGAAATCTTTATGCTTCCAGCTGCATCTAATGCTGGCTAGTCAATCAGATGCAAAATGTTGCATCAAACGGACGTTTCACTTCAAAGTCTCAAACTTTTCCTCTCACTTCTGGGACTAGGTGCTTGTGGTTTGAGTTGCCACTGGGGAAATGGCATCTCAAAGCCAGCACTTCAGATACTTCCCAACACTGACAGGCTGCCCTCAAAAGGAAAACAACCAGGAGATGTCAGACATAAAACAGTTTAAATCAGATACCTAGAAAATACTCTGTAATAAACAAAAAGTTAAGTGCAATTAATTGAAATGAAGGCTGAAGCTCGCAATAAGTCATCATTTTAATCTTAATAGTAGGGCAAGATCCCTAAGAAGTAGCTCTGGCCAAAAGGTCCTGAGCACTAACTTTAATCCTGCAGGTGCTGACTTCACGCTGTTGTTGTCTTCCAGCCAGACCATTCCAGTCAAGCAGCCTTTAATGTTTTCAGCAGAATCCATAGACTGAAACTCCTTTTTTCAAGTATAGTCATGCTCAGAAAAAACTTCAATTTGCCAATGAAGAACAAAAATACATCAATGAGCATGCAGTCTTAGAAATATAGCTCTAATCCCTCACTTGCTAAGAAATCTCTTTCAAAGAAATGTTTGTGTTAAAATTTAAAGTTATGTTCAACATTAATCTCAGGGAATTTTACAACAGAATGTACCAATTTTTAAAGGATTCTACAGTTTTAATGAATTCCTAGAACCCACAGACAGAAATTAAATGGGGGGGACCTACAGTGTTGGCTAGACATATTTCAATATTTGTTACCATAGAAACAAGACAGCAGATTTAGGTTTTGGAGTTATCCTTGCTATAAAATATTAAACTTCTTACAGTTTTTTGCATATGTGTATTATGGCAAGAACACTGTCAATCCTGATAAAGCCCAAAGCATCTTAATTATTTAACAGGATTTTTTTTCAGAGTATCTTTTAATTTTTTCTTTTCCTTAATAGACTGTGTTTTAAAATCTTCCAATACTTCCAGAATACCAAAGAGACACTTCTGGCTGACAGAATAATATACAGGAGATGCACAGGTGATAAAGACATGTTTTTCCACAATGCTGCAGAGAAGTGGTAGATAAAAGGAGCACAAGCATGCTCTGACAAAGAAGATTCAACAGCAGTGACAAAAAAAATACAACAATTAGCAACTGTGATAATTTTAAAAGCTAAAAGTACCTTAAATGTTATATTTCATTTGCAATACTTCATACTTCAAATTTGGTGGTTTTCTTTTCAACCCTAGCAATGGAGAAATACCAAAGTAGAGAATTTAAGTGATTGAGATAACATCTCAACGCTTCAATGCTATCAAATACTTCTGGCAAACGCCTGAGAAATGAAACAAACACATTGTCCTTTCATGCTTCAGAAGAGCATCGACAGTTGCGCTCAGTCCACACCCAGCACGTGAAAGGATCAGCAATTCAAACGAAGAGGAAGGACAGATGTTTACTCTAGCAATGCTCCTTCAAAAAGGAAGGAGAAAAAGCTTGTTCGGACAGCTCGAATGGCAGAGGGGACTGAGCTCAGCTTGCCATCCAGAGGAGTCTTGAGCGTCATTTGTTGCTGGGATGCGAACTCGGCCGGGAGCAGTGGGAATGATCAACACTTGGGCAAGCCCAAGCTCACCGCTGCTGGGACTGGATGTGTGCAAGTGGCTTTGACCCTGATTTCGCAGCCAGAACTAGCTGTATGTCGCAGCCCTTGGTTTTTGTTTAGATTCAAGAAAATCTGTTTACTGGAGGCTAAACATGAGGCTTCCACATGATGAAAAATGAAAAACTTGGAAGTAAAAGCCATAAATCACACAGTTGTTTCAGTACTGTATTCCAGCACTGAAGGGGACCACGAGAAACACCAACAGAAGCAAAGCATACCAGAACAAAGAAAAAAACTGAGCAAGACTGAAACACCCTTTTCTTCCAAGAATTAAACAATGCTTTTTATGAAGTGTAAAGATAAGCAGTGGGACTACCATTTCCTAATGTTTCTGAGGTCAGTCCTCTAACACAGATTCTCAAATAGCCCATTAAATGTGTGCAGTCCTCATTAAGCCGTTACACTCACATGTATACCATCATCTTGGAAAAGGCCAATAGCTCAGTGGAAAAACTTATTCTTGACGGCTTGCAAGACAACTCTTTAACTAATGGAAAATCTTCAACACTTTAAAAGAGGAAAATGGTAAGATGGCTTAATTTTAAATGACTAAGAATTTAAATGTCACTTCCTGCATGTGACATCCATTTGAAGAACCTTGCATTTTAGTTTTCTTTGGTGTGGTTAACAGTGGAATCTTGGTAGAGTACATTTCTAAGGCATTTACTGTTGCATGTTTATGTTCAGCAACTGCTTTGCATAGTTCTAAACACAAGAAAAGCAGAAAGTGATTTTTCCTCTGTAAAGAAACAGAGATTTTAAAAGTAGCATGCTACTAGGGCTTTCAAAGAAAGAAAGACTGGAGAAAAACTATCCCAGAGAAAAACTATCCCAGAGAAAAACTATCCCAACACTCAAGGGAAAAATACACAATTTCCTTTCACTGACACGTGCAGTGAGGTACAATGAATTTATTTTATCTGAGCCGTTATATATACTTGTTAAAGGCAGTAGTTACATACTATAGGGAATTTACCCATAGGAGTCCACAAAGGGCACCACTATCAACTACAGTTGAGAGGTAGGAAGTTATTCAGATGTCCAAGTAAGTCCCAGAATGATAAGAGATGCAGGCAGCGCACATGGTCAAAGATAGGGCATTACACACACGCAACCAAATGCAGAGCTATAAACCCCCTCTACACATCCCCTTGTAGGCTGTCTGGGCCAGATCTGTCCCTCATGGAGCTGTACACCGCTGGGCACGGGCTCCAGGTCTTTCATTTCCAACTGCTGCTGCAGGTGTCAACACCTCAGCACACGTTCTCATCCTTCTTGCCAAGCACTTTTAAGTCAGGGGTTGGCTTGAAAAATCACTTAAGAAACACGATGTAGCTTTTATAGAGGTTTCTGCAGAATTCATATATACAGGTAAAATAAAGCAGACAGGAGTCTATGTATGCATGGCAGGTAGATCTTGGAAAAAAAGAGCTATCACTCAAACAGACTGCTCAGCTGATAGAAACCTCTCCTGTGCTTTGACAAAAAAAAAAAAAAAAAAAACCAAACAAACACAAAAAACAAACCCCAAGAAATGCATGTACACAGTGATAGCTTCTAAATCATTTGACAAACACCTCTCCAATTTAAGTGACAGTTTGCACCACCACTGGGGATGGCTTGGGTTCCCCTCCCGGGGTGGCAGAACAGCACAGGGCCAGCGTCTGGCCACCCCCGTGCCTCGTCTCTGAACAGGGGCACCCCAGCACCAAGTGGCAAAAAGAAAGAGGAGACAGCAAAACCCCTGGGCTGCTGAGCAGGAAGAAGATGTGTTCCAGTTCTGGATAACACGCTGCATTTTGTCTGCTTAAAATATATGTCTTGTAAAATAAACTGGGAAAATAAACAGGAGATTGGGTTTCTGTATCTCATAACACAAGAAGAAAATAAATTTCAACCAAATAAAAACACAACACAAATACTCTTCTGTACAACATGCAATTTACACAAATAGTAATTCATTCTCCTTTATACCAGGGATGCCAAGAGTCCAGCTGGATTCAAAAAGTGACCAGACATGAGTTTCCCATCTCAGTAAAACTTTGGAAAAGAGCATAAAAATTTCATACTTCATTCTTGACCCAATAATTAAAGGGTAAAGCCCAGACCACTAGAGGCTGTCAGGACGTTATAGTTGCTATTCAAGGTGGGGCAGGAGTACTACTCTCTCCTCTAGAGCATCTTCGTGCTCGTCACCAAAATAAAGAGAGGGAATTGGGGCATACAGACCAGGATCTGAACTGGCACAGAAATGCATACAGCTCCTCTATTACTGGAAGATTAACACGGAAGAGAGTTGATGAATGGGAAGGATTAAATATAGAACCAAAAAATAAACTAAATGATTAATTGCTAGGAAAGAGGACTGATGATTTATGGAAGAGAAAATCAGTAAGATTTAAGAAACTGAAGGGAACAACCAGGGAGCAAGCTGCAGGGTGGAACCTTCTGGTGGGTACGAGCCATGGCAGTACAGGGCACATACCCGCAGCTTCAGCTGCCCTGCTCTCCTTCTCCCAGACTTGGCGTTTGCAGAGCAGACACAGCCACAACCGGCAGTGTTTAGAAGTTACTGGCTGAAAATAACTGACTTTAAAAGAAGAAGCTGCAATTGGTTTTAAATAATATCCTATAATCTGAAATTAAAGAAACTGGTCTCTCCACTCAAACACTTCCATGCAGTCTCACAGTGCTCATGTCCTCATACTCCAGCACTTTCTAGAAATTTCTAAAAATAAATGGATTAATTGTTTAATGCTGTTTTCATTTATTTTAAGAAGGGATAAGTATGAATGGAAATGGAAGGCATTTTTAGCATATTTATTTTTAATCTTTGGGCTATAACATCTCAACAGTAACCCATGCTTTTGGTCCTACACTTCTTTGCTTCACAATCATTAAGGTAATCAAACTCTTTTGCAGTCGGCATGCAACCAACAGGCACCCTAAAGGACCATACACCTGAGCAATAATCCAGCACCTTTAAGTCTACTATGATCAGTCATTTGCTCGGTGTCTTCATTCCATTTGCTTTTGTGGGGAATGATAATACAGAAGAAAAAAACCCAGATATACAGTGAAACGGTAAAAGCACTTCACATTTTAGCATAACACCTGCTTAATTTTTTTTAACTTAATGCCATTTTTAAATCACTTACAAAAATACTTTTTTCAGTTGAAAAAAAAGAGATACAAGCAGCTACATCCTCTTTGAGTTCTGCTCATGAATGAGCACAGAAGCAAGCACCTGGGTCAATTCATGGGCATCCAGCAAAGCCCGTTGGTTTCCTTTCCCAACACTAATTTACAAAAGACACCATCAAATCCCAGCCTGCGAGTGGCCTTGTTATTAAATACAAAATCTCAGGGGTGGAAGCGATGAGGCGCAGGAGGCAGAGGGGCTGCTCACCGTGGGGGAGCCCAAGGCTCTGGCTCACAGCAGCCGCACGCAGGAAGGAGACCGCTCCCTCCTCCAGAGAGGTTATTAAGACACTGAGGCAAATGCCTTTCATACTTTTCCAAAGGTCCATTATGAAATACTGTACTGAAAACTCATTAAGAAACAATTTTGTGCTATCTTTGGGAGATCATGTATTTCCTCACACAAGTCTTTATGTGGGCTCATCCCCTTTACAGCCAAATACTTTCTGCACAGGGTAAACACCAGGACCTGCATTCGCCTTGACACCCAGTCAGAAAAGAGATAGTCTGAGGCTGTGCGGAGGCATTGGAGTGTTTTGGTTCAAGCACGTTCCTCTTATTAAAAAACCCACCCAACAATTCAGCGGGGACACTTCCCACCACCCTTTGTTTCACCTGGTCTGGCTCCCACACATCCTAGGCAGAAGTTTCCCATCCCTCACCACCTGGAGGAAAGGACAAGCACAGAAGATCTGTCACTGTGTCACTAACACACCCGGGGGGGCTCCAGGCTCTGTAAGAGGGCTGAGATAAAACATGTCATCATCTGCGCAGCTTTTGGTGCCTGTTACTTCAATCTTACTGTGCTTCGCAACTCCTAAATTTTGCATCATCCTCTCTCCCCCTCTGTCTTCCAGAAGGAGCTTTCTTTTGGGCAGGAGGACACTCGACACTGTTTGAGAAGAACTCCAGCAGCTCCTGCTCCACTGGAGGAAGATCCGCATAAACTTCAGAGTAAGGATTTAAGAGGTATGTTACTTTGATACATTTTTCTTGCTGTAGTCCAGTTTTACTTATTAACCTTTTGAAGGCGCATCTTTTCATTCAACATGAGTTTGGAGAACTCCACACTCTTTCCCCTATTGAAAGGCTAAGATCTAGGGGAATAGCACATGTCATCTGCCATGATGAAATTCTGCTTGAAAAGCAGTAACAATATTTTTTTAGAACCTGATATATATACAAATCAAGACATGAACCTCAAGTTTCAAGAAATGCACCATTCTCAGTTTAATGCTGTAGGCTACAACAGAGTGTATTTTCCACTCAGTAGTGCTATACAGTCTCCCTATTAACTAAACTCCCGTATTTGATTTAACGGGAATCTGTCATTCTAAACAAAATATATAAGGCAAGAAGGTTTACTTAAGTTGCCAAGTACTTAAACGAAACTGAAAAGAAAAATCTGAACAGGTGTAACACATTTCACAAAAGGGCAGCTATAACAATCCTTAGGTTGAAGTGGCCAAGAGAGAAAGCAATAGAAAACTGAAAACAATTAACATACAATATTCAAGAAATATTAAATCCATACTGAAGACTCAACACAGAAAGATGCGGCAATGAAAAGCAGACACTTTGCATAATCAGCAACAAGATATTTCAAACGTAGCCATCAAAACAGAGGAGACCAGTAATGCCACGCTGAGAAGAGCTGGCTGCAGAGCAGCAGCGCTGGTAGTGTAGGAAGGGAGGGACAGGGCACAAGTGCCTGTGCATCACCCCCACCACCAGAAGAGGAGGTAACAGCTATGCACAGCCCTTCGGCTCTGCCCAGGCAGCAACAGCATTGGCTTGCTGCCAGCCTGACAGGTACTTACAGCTTTGTTAAGTACCTTCCTCCTGAAGGAACCAAGAGAACCACAACCTGTGCAAACAGCTGAATCACAGCGCCTGATCAGTGCCGGCTCTCACCTCGCTGGGAAGCCAGCTTCACCCTCCAGGTTTGTCCTGACCCAAGCAGGCACAATGCTGGCCTCTCTCCTCGCACATCCTGAGGTCACCCTCCCTGCTGGCTTCCTTCAAAATGGGACACCAAGGTCCAGCTCCCCTCTGTCCCCAGCCTAGCACCGTCCTCTCAGGCTCCCAGCAGGCTAAGCACATGCTTAGCCAGAATTCAGACCTAACTCCAGGTTCAGAAGTTCACTTCTTCCAGGGCACAAAGGAACACTCAGACATATGGATGGATTTTATGTGGGCTCCAGAAACCAACTTTTATTTCAACAAGTATCAGACACGTGTAGCCAGACAAAACAGCAGTTCCCTACATGCTCTACCCTTTCTTTCAGCTGATGTAGAGGTGGATACAGTAAGTACTCTTTGGACATCATTTGCTGGTCCAGAACCACAGGGCTCGTCCTCTATGTGAGGGACAGACACTGCCCTTCATGCACTGCTTCTTGCTGCAGTGAGCCCATTTCCTATTGAACTATACCTCGCAGCTCCTCTCTTACACATTCTCCCAGAGACTCTGCAAGCTGTAGACTCACCATTCATTCTACAAGGGAAAGGTAGGGAGCTTGCTGATCACGTTTAAGAGACAGCAAGAAGCTTGATGATAATGAAGTGCCAGGGTTTTCTCTCTCAACTTCAGGTAGAACTTCAAGATGACAAACAAATCATCTGCCCCACTGCAGATGCAGATGCCAAGAGAGCCTCTTCCTTTGTTTTTCTCCTATGTAAATATTTCAAGACGATAATTTTCTTTTTTAATCTGAATTGTCATAGGCTTTGAAGTACCACCACACTTACAGTGCGGGGCCTGGCAAACTCCAACGAATGCCAGATATTTTTGTTCTGTTGTTCTTATGTTTGATGTTCACAATGTGAAATCTGAAAATGTTGTAATGTGATTGCTACTCTTGCATGATAAAGGCTATTTCTGTCACAGCCCTGAAACACTGCAGGAGTTACACACAACATGCACAGCTCTACTGCTTTATTGTATCAAGCCCACCAAGTTGTTACCTGCAGAAAATCAATTCCTACATGGTAGTTATCACAGAGCATTACTTTTAACTTGCACAAGCAAAAAGTGTGTTCTCCCTGGACTTACAAAATTACCTGTTAATATTACAGTCTTTTGTCTTCTTCAGAGGGATGAGGAACATCAAAAAAATAAAAAAGTAAACAGACATCTGAGGCAATGTTACAAAACAGCTAATTTTTAACCAATGGATGCAGAGTCTTCTGGGATGCAGGGATGCGCTTGGGCATTGCCTCGGTCTGCACCGCGCAGGAGCTCTCTGCACCTCAGTTTCAGACTGATTTGTCTGTTGGGCGTTATCCAGCCCAGCTACGTAGAGTTAAATCCCTGTAGGGGGTCTGCCTGAGATGGAGTTAATTTTCCCCACAGCAGCTCTCATAGTGCTGTGCTTTGTATCAGTAGCTAGAAAGGCGTTGATAACACACCAGTGTTTGGCTACTGCTGAACAGAGCTCACCCAGCATCAAGGCTGCCTCCCCAACATTCCCCCCTTACCAGTAGGTTGGGGGTGGGCAAGATCTTCAGAGGTGACACATCTGGGACAGCTGACTCAAACTAACTGAAGGGATGTCCTATACCATACGATGTCTGCTCAGGAATAAAAGCTAAGAGAAAGGAGGAGAAGAGGGGGCATTCGTTTACCATGACATTTGTCTTCCGGAGCAACTGCAACGTATATTGCAGTCCTACTTCCTGGGTAGTGGCCAGACATCACCTGCTGATGGGAAGTAGAGAAAAAATATTTTGTTTTCCTTTGCTACCATGCGTGGCCTTTACTTTTGTTTTATTAAACTGCCTTTATCTTGACCCATGAGTTTTTTCCATCTTATTTTCTGCCACCTCATCCTGCTGAGGAGGGGAGTGATAGAGCATCTTGGTGGGCACCTGGTGTCCCGCCAAATTAAACCCACCACAATCCTGGAGGCTGCAGATGGGAAGGGGCAGGAAGGGGAATGGGTTGCGGGATAAGGCCCTGCTGGAGACATCACCAGGACCCTTAAGCAGATAATGGGGAAGCTATTAACCAGGAGGGCAGTGTGGGGCTGCATTCCCTCACTGCAGAGGCAATGGGGACTAATGGGAATGACACAAGAGTTCACGAGGAAAGAAATGGGCTCAGCTAAGTGCAAACAGGCAGGCAAGCATTTGTGCTACTGATTCTGCCATGAACTTGTCCTGAACCAGGTTTTGGATTTGACCAGAAGCAGTCACTGAGCATGGTTTTCCAGGTGAACACCAAATTTGGGCTAGAACATGCTAAGTGGTGAGGCTTCTCTTTCCTGGCAGGCTTTTTGGGGGAGCCCCGGGCCAGGTGGGTGCAATGGAGTCCAAAGGCAGCCTCCCCCACCCCCGGGCACGCGCCCAGGGAGGACACAAGGACATGCACACCCAAATCAGAGCTTGCCCTGTGAGCCTGACACCTGCAGGTCCCAGGCGCAGTTCGTTTCCCACAAACTGATTAAAGCCAACAGGTTTGTGTTCGTATTTACGGAAATGCGCTGGATATTCTGCCTCCGCCTGTCTCACTCTGCTTGCTCTAAAGGGCAGGCTACGGGCATTCCCAGGGAGCCACCTGGCCCCACGCAGCTCTGGTCTCCCTGTGGCTGCTGGTGGCTTTCCCTCCACACCCATGCACCCGCGCAGGGGCTCTCCGGACCCTGTCCTCACCGGGTAATGCTCCTCCCTCCCCAGGAGCACCCGGGTGCCTCCTCCTTTTCCATCTCCATCAGAGCAGACAGACATCATGCCACCTTGCTTAGTGCTTCTCCTCCATAAAGCAAGAGGTAAGGAGCAACTAATCCTCTCCAAGCCCCAGGAAGGCAGGTAGCCTCCATTTTAAACATACAGAAATGAAAGAAGGGGTGAAGAAGCTCAGCCTGTTTCTTCCAGTAGATCCCTGAAGATCAAGCACAGCACTGGTAAGCATTTTAACTTAAGCTCTTAGGCAACACAGGGTAACTTTCCAAATAAACCTAACAAGCAGGCACTGACTGTTTATGATACATTTGTTTACATGACACACAAAAAATTTACTCTGCAATTTCTCTGGGTACGTTCATTGCTCTGCAAGCTTGCGCATGTGCGCTTGTGGCTGTATCCTCTCCTCTAATCGTTAAGCTAATTTCAGCCAAAGAATTGACTGGAGGCAACAGGAGCAATCCATGCAGCCTTGTAAGGTTCCTTCAGAAATCTCTGCATGGTCTACACGAGCCACACTTCCCATTCTCCCAGGCTAAGTGCTATTCAACAAAGGCAGGAGGATAAACAGAAAGTGGAGAATGCCATCTGCAGAAACCGCGAGCTAGCTAGCCGCAGAGCCCTCCCGCCGTACCCAGACCTCTCTAACAGAGGAACTCGGCCACTCGCTGCAAGTATCACCGCTGAACATTACACAGAGTACCTGCCCTCTGGGTTTCTCACACGCACGGTTATTACGTAAGGTCACACAGTCCGACACAGGTATTCCTAGAAGTGATGGGCTCCCTGGACTCCATCCAGAGGAACAAGGAGACCTTTGAAGCAATGCTGTGGTTTGATCAGTTGTATCCTGTCTGGATGCTTAACGGGGATGATTCTACTCTTCCAGGAGGTCCGAGACCTCAGTGGAATTAATTAATTGACACAGTAGAACTCCACACCTGCATTACATATTACAGGAGAACGATCTCCAGTACCAATGCTAGTAGATATAATAGATATTATACAGATGGAATATAAAAGTTGCTTTAAAAAGACATAAACCTTTTAAGACCACTTCATAATGTTAAGATTTTAAAGTGACTGAAATAAATGCTATCTGCTAACAACAACATTTAAAGTGGGTGGCAATCCTGGTTCTAGCATACTTAAGCTTTGCATCAGAACAAAACTATCATAAATTGGTTAAAAACCACAGCGATATGCAGTTGACACCCACATATGTTATACTGGTGCCCAAGAACAAATTATATGTATATAATATATCTCAGTATGCTCCATGTATTAGTGCTGTTAAGAATAATGCAACGTACTAAAAATCTAAAAAAAAGTCTAATAAATTTGGGGAAAAAAAAAGATGTAACCCCCTCTCTTGCACACATACATATTCCTCTACATTCTGTATAAAATTGGTATTGTTTACTAAAACATTCTTTCTATTGATAGCAAAAGAACAACATGAGATCACCAAATAAGAGAATATAAATGAAAGCTAATTATGACTATGGTGTTCTCCAGTCCTTTTCCCTATGTTCTTATTGTAATACATATGTTGAAAAATAAAAATAAATGTTATTTATAAATATGATACACAGACACACAAATACCACCTGAAACACAAAATATTAATCTGCCAGATGTGGCCTCTGAGTAATAGTGATTCCTTCGGATATTCCAAGCAACTGCAGTAACAGGAGACCAACTAAGAAAATCACCTTGATCAGGAGCAACTGTGCTCGGTGGTGATAAATACTACTCGTGTGAAAGAGCGGTACATCATAAAAATCTTCCCTCTGTTTTTTGCAAAGAATGAAGTGCTATCTGACTCCTCATCTGCAGCCCTACAAGACCGTTATTCTGACTGACAGACTCATTTGATTTCCAATCTCATGTTTGCTTTATCTCAGTCTGCAGAACCACACAGATGCTTCTCCCATGAAAAACGAAATCTAGCCTGCTGCTGACACTGAGCTAGTAATCCCAAAAGCAAGAACTGTGGACCCTTTGCAGTTTAGAAAATTACACTTTCCTGCTAAAACCCGAATATCAGCTCTGAGAAAGTCCTACATGAAATCCTCCACCTTGCTTGAGGGAGAAAAGCTCTGCAGGCTTTACCTAGCACACACCCTGCAGAGGGGCCGAGCAGCCTCTCACCTGCTGAAGCAAGGAATCTGCGAGGTGCCAAGAGTTTGCAGTGCATCAGTTGCTTCCTTCAACACCAACAGTGCAAGTAAACCAACAGCCTTACCCCTCCTTCATTATTTGTTTTCCTTCTGTAAAACATAATCCAGCAGGTGATGCTGCCACTAAATTTCAACATTTTAACTACTTGCAAACACATTAGAAACACAAATGAAGGTGAAACAGCATCGCGAATGTCTGTTTCCCTGGGGTTCTTTATGCCACAGAGGAACATTTCACTAGGAAAAAAACCTCCACATCAGTGTTTCGAACTAAACACTTGGCCTAAACCGTGGAAATAAACTTGGGACAGAAAAAATGAAATCTTTCAATTTCTGAAGGGAATTGATTATTAGCTTGCATAATCCCAAATTCTCCTCTGGTTAAACAAGGCATTCAAGACAGAGCGTAGACAAAAAACAGATACTACTGGGACAAAAAAAAAGGAAAGAAAAAATAATCTTTAAAGAGGACTGTATTAAATGCACACAAACCCCCCTTTCTCAAAGCCTAACACTTAGTTTCCCTGCATTTATTTACTCACATTTAACAGATAATTTTCCTGACACCCCTGAAAAGCCGAACATGAATTCTAGGCATTACGAATGACCACAGACTACACCCCTAACTGCAATCGTTCTAGGCTGAACTCCACGTAGTAAACACTGCATTCCACAGACTGACAAGCCAGCTTTCAGATAAACATGCTTGCTTAAACATCAAGTAATAACACCCTATGGCAATCGGAGTCCATGCACAGTGACTCAGTGCAATTATTCTGAGTGTAACAATAAGCGGGCAGTCATGCGGATTTGTAACTTATTGGTTTAAGCATGAAATTAAACAAGCAAGAAAAATTAATGAAAACTATTCAATTTTAGACCAGACAGGCTACAAAATATGAGTAAGTATTATAAACATGACATAATCTCATTTAAAGGGACTGTATAACACATAGGTTTTACAAATATTTACAGACATTAATCTTGTTAAGTTGATTTCCAGAGTTTTATTCAGTAACAGGATTGATTGGCTGGAGAAACACAGGCTCAGACAAAAAAAAAATAGCTGAAAGCTCTATTTTTGTCAGAATGATGGATTCTTTTCTTAAGTAACTTGTTTTGTTGTATTTTGTTCCAAACATTATTAGCAGTTCTCCAACTGGCAAGAGAGGCTGACATGTTTCGTCTTTACCATTCTGGATTGCCTTTTGTTTTCTCACACAGTCCAAGAGTCAGGGAAGTGGCAACAACTCCAGTTTCCCTTCCCTGTAGGACCACCTTTCTTTTGCCCACAACTGGATCTTGCCTCTGAAGCAGTGCTCCATAGGCTCGCGTTTGCTGTGATAAGAGATGGGCTGCAGATTGCAACCTACATGAGTTTACATATGTGACAACACCAACGTTAACATCCAATTCCCTGATGTTTATTTGCTTCTCATCATTACTGACTTCCCACAGCCAAGCCTCCGCTTGGCTTTCATGTGGCCGGTTATTTCTGTTTGCACCGAGAGGTCATTTCATACGCTGCTAGCAGAAGGGATGCTGCTTTCTTCTGTGACTTCAGGCAGCTTTTAGGAAACACAGATTTCCTGCCCTCTTTCCAACTAAAGGCAAAGGTCAGTGAGTCTAACAATGAAGTACAGTGTTGTAGCTCGGTATTTTAGCACTAGAAAATTTACCCACAAAAGCAAAGAGGACAATTGCTATATAAAATTCCATGTGCAGTACCCAAAACATGTCCTGTCCAAAACACGTGCTTATAGCCCAAACACGGATTTGTGCCCACTAAAACAATGCTATTATGTGTAGGTTTCCCCAGAAAGATGATATGTTACTAAGCAAAGGTCCAGTACATTAAAATTGGTACATAGTTTTTGGGTTTTTTTTGTAAGAAATGAGAAGTAGATTATACGCAATATGAACAAAATAGGATACATTCCTTGCTGAACTCAACAGCTAATGGTCACATTCACGCTTTACTTCAAACTCATGACCTACTCCAAACTCTCTGCCCTTGACCTATCAAAAGTATTACACTGAAGCGGTGATTTTTTTTACATCAACACTGCTAGTCCAATCATCCTCCTCTTTTCACTAACAGGGTTACATCTGATGTACCATCCTACCTCTATAGTATTCCTTACATGCAAGATCCAAGTGGAAACATACTAGAACAGCTTAGCTGTAAGTTTTTCAGAGCAGTATAATACTGTCCAGAGCACCAAGACCTCATTACAAATTTATGAGCTAGCAATTTTTAAATAACACCCTTCACAGGCAAATAAAACAATCACCAAAAGAACACATTGCAAATTGTTTCATTATTTGGGTCAGAGCTTGAGAGCACAGAGAATGGCAGCTTCTGTGCTCATGTTCAGTGTAGGTCTTCTACTCCATTTGAAGGAGACAGGGTCCTAAATCTGCACAGGTCGATGCAATGCCTCTGTGACCTTGTCAATCAATGGCAAGCCCCTCATCTGTTTCACTGGATACAGCCTCATCGTGTGCCGGCGGTAATACATCACCTTTAGTTTTGCTAATTTTCATTACTATAGAAGCTAAGCATTCCCCACACTATAGTATTTTTGATTTGCACACTTTTTTACAAGGCTTCCAAATGTATCACTTGGAGGAAATAACTGGCAATTTTTAATAGTAACTGTCTGATATACCAATAGCTTATACCGTACAAAATGCCTTCTCAGATGGCACTCATGGCTCACCCCACCAACAGCTTCAGGCAGCAGAGCTACAGACGCCTCGGGGCAAGATGCAAGAAAACTAACACTGCTCAATCATGGGAAAACCTGCCCCATCCTGTCTCTTCTGTTCCCCTCGCCCTGCTGGAAACCAAGCTCTTAGGGGGATGCCTATGCCCCAAAGCACCAGGCTGTCAGCGAGAGCCTCGCTCCTTTGGGTTACTCACCAGGATCCAGAAAAGGCTCATGTTAACCTCTAAGGCTTCTTCCATAAAAATGAATCTGAGACACTTTCTCTGCCCCAGACATGTAGGCACACTTCATTCTGCAGCCAGGGATGAGCACCCAGCCACTCACGCACGTGACAAAACTCACTATGTTGGGTGCTCACCACAGCACTTCCCAAACAAGTCAAGCGTGGGGTGGAACAAGGATGTATGCAGAACAGAAATCCAGCTGCTTTTCCTGAATGGCTTCAGTGAAATTAAAACCCTCCATCTACTCACTGACTTCCTCCATTTAAGCACAATTAGTTAAACGGCACGCATCACTGTAGAAAACAGGTGTGTTGTACCCAGGGGTTAGAGAAAGACAAAAAATATTTACTATGCAGCCAGCCTGCCTGTATACGAGGAAAACAAACCGGTATAGACTGAACTTGCTCAGGCATCAACAGCCAAGAAAGCAGAGTTAGGAATGAATGGAGAGACTTTTACAGTTGCTTCTTCAGCTGGGCAAAAGCAAGAAGGGCCTCCGGCACATCGATCAAATGACTTCTCTTTTGACTACTCTCCAAGTAAGGAGGGAAGCAGGAAAGGAAGCATAAGCCCTACTGCCAGAAGAGCAAAAGCATGCTCTACTCGTACTCCAGTCCCTGGAGAGCTGCTGCCTGACCTGCAGGACATTGTTATTTTACAGTAGTTCTCCATCTCCCTGCTCTTGCTCTACTGAGATGCTGGTTCATGCTCCAGCCCTCTGTCCCCATATTTCTTGTCCAGCCCCTCCACACCTTGGCCAAAGTAGCAGAGGAAATGGCACAGGTGGCTGTATAGTAGTTGTAAAGCACCTAGGACTTCTTCAGTGGGACCTGGCAACTGGGAGTCCCTTCTCCAGCCCAGATGAACCACCGCAGAGTGGTGGCACAGGTTCCCACTACTCCTGAGCTGCCTGCCAAACTACGCCTCCATTCTAGCATGGAGTTCCTCTACCCAAGGGAAATAATTTCCCCTACACTGATTCACTGATTTGCAGCTGGTTAAATATTCCCCCTGCCCCCCGCCTCCTTGGTGAGCACGCACACATACACAAGCACATGGTCTGCAGCTGCAGAGAAAAACCCCAGGGGAGGCAAAGCTATTGATGTGCCATATAAGTCCTGCCACCAGTTGAGAAAGCTCCCATCTAAATGGATAAATTGCTTATCTTCAGATCAGACATTCTTCACACTGTCTTAGATGAAGGATCAGTCCCACGTCTAAGCCAACCCCTTCCTATCCATCAAAATCACACAGATCCATAAAGGAAAAACTCTGGTTGTAACAGACCATGCTGCTTGGTCTGTACAGCATTCCCCCCCCCCCTCCCCGCTGCCTTCCATGTGTAAGTGCCAGGAACCATGTGTTGCTGTCTTGGGTTTCTCCTCTTTCGAGGATGGAGAAAGGCAACTGAAGACTGCTTCTTCCTATGGCTTTTGTTTTGGCATAGGCCAGGTCTACACTGCTGTCACAGCAGCCACAGTAGGACACGCAGGACCACTGGTGTGCTGGGCACAGGGACCAGCCTGGGCTGCAACCCAGACTCAGACTCCCACTGAACGGCACGTATTGCTGCGGGACTCCTACGGTACCCAAACTAACCTCTTCGGGCTTAGGCTGGCAATTTTGGTGTAACCCTCCTGCCCATCTTAACTGGATCCTGTTTTCAAGGTGAGGATGGTGGCTTTACATGCTGTAGGAATTGCTTTGTGCTAAAGAACAAAAGAAGCGATGGTGGGGACAGGAACACTAACCTACTCAACTGGTGGAGTCCAAGGACAGTAAAGTGGCCCACAACCCCACAGCCAAGAGACCTGATGGCTGAGGGTGGATTCTGGCATCTCAGGAGACTACTAATAAGAGTGCCAACAAGAGAAAAATGAAATAAAAACCTAGGTCATTGAGACTACTAAATGCCAACAGGCACGAGAAACATATGCAGAAAGGCTCATTAATCATAAAATACCCTCATCGCTCCCTCCCGCTCCTTGCATTGGGGATCCAAGATAAACAGCGGAGTTTTAATGTCTTTTCAATAAATTATACCAAACGACATGAATTCTTGATTTCTCCATGTTTGGGTTTCCAGGCAATAAGACTTTAGTAGAACTCTATTCCATGCCGGGTACTAGTTTTAAAATAGAAGTCAGACCACCTTGACATCTGGTAGGAGGTCTGAGATACTGCACATGACCAAGTCTACTTCCCTGAAGACACTGTGTGATTCCCCCCCAATTAGATGAGACGTGGCTGTTTCTCTTTGTTGTTGTTGGTTGTGTGTTTTTAATGTAAATGCATTTCCCCTTCTCCAGAAGAAGTTCCCAGAGTATCATGGCACCCTGAAGATGCTTGCATGGCACCTTGCTTGAAGGAAAAACCAAAGGTTTTTTGTACAGAGAACTGAGAAGACTCCACAGCCAAGGTCCTCCAAGGGAAGACCAGCAACGTGCTCCCCAGTGAAAGCAGAGGCCAGGAGCTCAGAACTGACCTCAGGATTTTCAGTCTTCTTAACCTAATAACAACTGTAATGCTAGCACAATACTTGTCTGCAAATTTGAGATGTAAAAATAAGGTCCCTACAATTAAATGGTAAAGCTATGGTGAACAATCCAAGAAGGAGGACCTAACTACGTTGGATATTTGGACATTACATAAAGCCTAATGTTAAGGTACGTCTGTCATACGAGGATGTAAGAACAGTTTTCTCTCTCTTTTGCCCTTAATAGACACTCCATGTAGACAACCATTTTCCCCAGGGACCAAATGGCATTGCTGCAGACTACGAAGAGAGAACAACATTGAAGGTTGCAGGCCCCACTGCGTGTATCTTGCAGCAATGCCAGCTCAACACATTTCTATCTTTCGCTGTCTGCTTGACCTCATTTCTCCTCTACTACAATTCACTGCCCCTTATTTTTTCCACCTGAAATTTCTGCAGCCTTGCTTATGAACAACACAGGGAAATGGATGAGTTCAAAACATCTTTAAAAAGAGTTGTCTTGTTTTTTTTTCCAAGCCCCAAATGTTCCATTGATACATGTTTTATTAATAGCTATTCTGTTGCAAGTGGATGCATAGTAAATGGCTGTAGAGAAGAGAGGGTGAAACAGGAACCTTGAGACAGAAAACTTCTCCGTCCACTGGAGAAGCCGCATGTGAACCCCCGCTTTCAGCTTAATTTACCAGCTATAGATGACTGCAAAGCCATAAGATTTTGGCTTAGACCAGCACGAATACAGCTGCCTTCCCCATGGCTTTACAGCAGTAGGTGCAACAGGGACACACGCTAACGTAAGGCATGTTAAGGTGCCACCTTCTGCATAAGGTGACACCAGAAGAGGTGTATGATGCTTTTACCTCTGGCTACTGCCCATAGTAAGACACAGAACAGCTTTGTCATGCAAAGAGGCATGGAGCACCTTTCTTTCCCTGCGGGAAACCTACCAGAACAGATAACCATCTCACGAAGGGTACCACAGAAACCTTGCACGCCTACTGTTGATGTCACGCTTCTGGCTCCTGGTGCCCTGTCCATGCGTATTTCAGACTGGGCAAACGGGATACTCTTATTTTAGTGACTAGCTCAGTTACTGATCCAGGCATGTTCACTATAAGCCTCCTTTGCATCTGGCGAGCACAATTGGGAGTGAAGTGAGCAAAGGGAGGAAAGTACTCTGCATTTATGTTTCCCTTAATTAAGCAAGAGAAGTAGATCAAACATCCATTTATTCTGTGTTCCAGGACACTTCTAGACACTATATATAGTTTCTCAGATACTAGTGTCTCCCTCACCTATATATTCATACCAATCCATATAAAACTATGAGTCATTACACAAAGTTCCATCCAGAAGAGTACGCCATTCATCCTTTGGGGGAGGAGTAGGAGAGGGGAAATTAAGAGCTGTTTCCAATTTATTGGCAGACTTTACATTTTTGTTCTGCTTCCACTGGAAAGTGTGGTGCTAATTTTTCTGCCACAGCTTGCAACAATGGTGAAATCTCGATCTGCTTCACTTATGTCTACCACTAGGACCTCTAAAAAACTGCAATAAATTAGAATTGTATTTGCCATGTGTCTCTGGTCAGCATGCAAGTTCTGTGTGCCAAACTAAATGCTTGTGCTGTTCTGGGGACTCAAAAGTTTTAAAACTCCCTGCAACTGTTAAGTCCCTTTTCCACCAAAAGGATAGTAAAACGGCAGAGTTTAAATGGCACACTGTAACTCTCACACCAACTCCTCAAGTCTCGGTGTCCTCTCTCGAGAGCACAATACCTTCTGAATTAATTTTGAAAAAGGGAGAGAAGCACCATGGCTTCACTCATGATGCTCTACAGCATACCCTCTCCTTTTGCTTTCATACAATAATGCACATGTATGCCCCACCCTGTCTTTTTACTGTCTCTTCTAGTCAAAAACATGGTTTCCTGTACACAAGCAGCTCTTTTTTTGGGTAATTTTGAAGTGAGGTTGCACAGAAAGCAGCAACTTGGAACAGGTATGTGTTTTAATCCTACATCACCTACTCCGACATGGGAGTTTTAATATGTTCCCCTCTCCAATGTCACAAAGGACAGGGCTTTGACTGTCTTCTAATTTTTTACTCTTTGTGTAACTTCTGATTTTTTTTCCCAGCTGCTTCTTGGCCTTGCACCACCTTCCCCTTCAATTTTCTAATCCAACGATTCCAGCCTGGCAGCTGCACACAACATTTATGCCTATTCCAACTCAACCTCCCTCACCTTGTTCCTTTTTGCAAACTGCCTCTAAATCAGGGCAGCCAGTCTTTGTTTCCTGAGCATTTTGGGGGCCATTCCCATGGACTGCATCAGCCCTGCAAGGGCTCCACTGGTGCAATGACTGGCCATCACCCGGCTGGTGCTGAGGTGGAGGAAGTCCTCAGGGGCTGCTGAGCCCCAAGGACCAGCAGCAAGGCGGCCCCAAGGCAGCACAGCACAGAGAATCCTCCAAAGGACGGACACCAGCTACTCGAGATGCTCTCAGAGCTCCTGCAGTTGTCAAGGAGGGATGCCTGGGAGACCTCATCTATACAAGGATTTTGGCAAGTGGACTGCAGGGTTACAAAGTTTGTCCACCTCAAGTCCAAAGCAAATAATACACAAGAAACCACAGCTAGCCAGGAGATGAACTTGAGATAAAGTGCTATGAGGCTTTCAGCACCTTTTCCCAAATTAAGTCCATTGAATTCTGTGTGACTTTGCTAACAATTCACATATCTCACTACATCTTTGAGGGGCATTAGATTTCCCTGCAGGTACTCCTTTTCAAAACATGCATCAAGTCTTAGCACTTCCACAATGGTCACATATCACTGTTTTCAAAAGTGTCAATATGGTCTAGAACTACTGTTGGGTCCTTTTGTTGCAGTCTCAATTAACGAGACACAAACATCAGAAAGATGTGTGACCGCACAAACATTAGACTGCTCTACACCTCTGCTTGATATCTAATAGCTACATTTGACAGCTCAACTCACTCGAGCTCAGCCAGAGCAGAGCATTTAGAGCTTGTGTCAACCACGAGCTGATGCCAGATATTCATGGTACCTCCATGGGAAAAACACCCTTTTCTTCAGCAAGAAGAGGAGCAGGTAAATTCTGTCCCACATGAACTGAAAAAAAAAAAAAAAAAGGCAATCAGTAGACACTATAAGCTCCACAATCTACTAAGAAAAAAGGGTGCTACATCAATCAAATGTACGCAGAAGTATAGGTCTGCTCCCTTCCATTCCCACCTCCGCCCCAAGCCAGAATGTGCAATCGTATCTTCACCGTTAGCATGATGGCAGTGTAGCTTGCTAGGCTCCAGGATTTCATCCGAAATGCAAGGGAATATGAGCACACGAGCAAGACACTCAATAAATATATGAGGCGTTAAGCAGCATCTGAACAATTAAGGAAAATTACAGGCCCTCAAATTCAGATTTCAAAATTACAAGGAAATTAATCTGTACTTGCAAATGTTAACACCAAATTTCTTGGGGTACGACTGCAGAAGAAAGGCACATTGTCTAAAGAGAGAAAGTCTCCTCATAAATTCCAGGCATTTAAGCTTTCGTTTATTTCATTTTAAGGCTCACCAACAGTTTGTATTAGATATTTAAACCTTAAAGGCTATGAAGTTATTTAATCTTAAAAACCAGTCTTTGAAAGGCTAAAAATGCATACACATAGCTGATGAGTAACAATCAGGGAAAACTTTTAAAATAAAGTAATGCTTCTTGCCTTCTAAAAGTTGTGGAAACTTCTAAAGGTAGAAAAGACCATGACAAAAAAAGGGGGGAAAAAAAAAAGAAGAAATGCAACAGTAGATAATTTTAAACACTTCACATACCTAAAAAGGGCATATTAAACCACAACCTTAGTCATAAACTTGCAACAGCAAATCAGTAAGAGCAAAGACAAAGTACCGCAGGCGCGACCTACAGCCACCCGGCTGTCAGCGAGGCAGTGGGTTGGAGCGCACGGCAACACACACCAAAGGATGTGGGTGTTGTACCTCGCCCCAAGCATCTCCTCCTCTGCCCCCCACCCTCCCCTGACCACCTGTAGCAGCCTCAGAGGAAGCAGACGCGCTCCCACATATTTTCCAGCTACATTGCGCCAGCCACAAAGTACGCACGCAGCCATCGACGCACATGTGACAACACATATGCACAGTACCAGCGTACAGTCTTTCTGCAACAATTACCCTACTGCGCAGGCAGGCAGACTTTCTTTCTTTTCTCAATTAAAAAAAAAAACCAACAAAAAACCCAGAAAAGTAGCCCAAGGGGCAAGAGAGACCCCTCCACCCCACTCATGCTCTTTCCCTGTCTCCCCCCTCCACGCACACCTACCCACACCTACGCAGCGCTGGAAAAAGGCTGTAAGCAGGGCATTACCACTGGCATGTCCTGAGTATTGGGAGCTGTGGCTTTGAAATTAAACACCCAGCAATGAAATTTCACCCTTTTGACCATAATTTTCCATAAGCAATTGAACATGAGTTAGGAAAATAAAATTTTAAAAAAATTTAAAAGGAGCAAGAAACGTCTAAATTTCCTCTCATGCTCAGATGCGGCAGTATGATTGAGATCACTTCTCTGCGATAAGCTAAAATTAGGGCACATGCCAAGTGACTGAGAAAAGGTGCCAGGCTGCAGGGACTGTGCTGCTGAGGACACCACGAGCTGGTGCTCAGGCAGCAGGATCAGGCTTGAGGGCTCTCCTTGCAGGTGCCAAAGGGCACCCTGCCTCCATCAGCCTCAAATACGTAGTTATCTGTATCTTTTCATCAGTTGTCAGCCCTTTTTAAAAAAAAAAAAACCAAAACACAAATCAAAACCAACATTCAACTTCCCCCCCCCCCCCCAAAACAAAAACAAAAAAAAAAACAAAACACAAATCAAAACCAACATTCAACTTCCCCCCCCCCCCCCCAAAAAAAAAACAAAAAAAACCCAGCGGCCACAGAAAAAATTAGTTTTACCCCCATAAACCCAAATGAGAAAGGAGCAGAAGGGAACAAGTGAGGCTCAAGGAGGGAAGAGGTGCAGGACCTCTGCTGTTACGAAAGCAACTAGGAGAGGAACTCTCTTCCAAGGGTCCTCTGGAAATCATTTGGGCGCTTTGCATATTCTGCAGCAACGATTTTTTCCCTCATTGAGCCATTTCAGCCTGGACAAGACGCTGGGGGAGGGGCCCATGTGTGAGGAAGGAGTTAAAAATAAAAACAAACACTGAAAAGCTATTTGTAAACTGTTTCACCCCTTCCATCATTGCAACTCGTGGTTTCTTTAACCGACTGAGCAGCACACCTGCAGAGGGAGGCAGGGTGGGAGACACCCCCCCTATAAATACCCAGGGGAACCCTTGCCCAGCTGTGCCTCCTCGGTGCCTCTCTGCAGAGGAGGATGACACTGGAGTACCCGTCTTCACAGGAATGTCCTCAACTTTAGAGTCAGGAAAAAAAAACGGAAGGTGGGCAGGAAAAAAAAAGTTTCCACAGATAAAAATGCTCTGAATACGATTTCACCTTTATAACAGTCAACACTGCCCTTTTCTGGGGTTCAATAACTAGAACTTTCTCAAGCTATTAGGGCACAACTTTTGGTTTCCTCCATATGCAGTCCTATGTGGTTAATTTTTTTGTCTGAAATCAGGCAGGGGAGCAGCACTTGTACAGCATGCCTTTCAACCAAAAGCAGGTGGAAGCTCTGGTCATACTTGAGCCAACTGAGAGGAAGACATATCCAAGAAATTTTCAAATTCTGATCCAGCACCACTTGTGAAAAGCAAAGCTCAACAACTGAAAGTAAGACCAAGCCAGAAACAAGTACTTTTTTGAAATACGATAGTTGCAATAAGTCTAAAGAAGCCAGTGCATTAACTAACACCTCTGATGCTGGAAAATCTGTAGACAATCAGTGTGGGCAAATCTCAACAGCTGGTGTTCAAGTAAGCATCCCCAGTATGGCTCTTGGTCCAAAGCTTAACCAAACTACTCAAACTTGCTGGTGTACAAAGGCAGACCGTGAGGAAAAACCTTTCAGAAGCCACAATCTGTCACACTGGAACGTGGCTACCAGGACATTTCGGGTATTTACATAGACAGGAATTGGATTCTAGGAATGGGGAAATGGACCTTCCCTAGCCTTTCCTCAAGATCATTTTTTTTCTTATTCTGACAATAGCAGAGCACAGTAGACTTCTGCTTTGACCCCATTACTCTGGATCAGGAGACCACCACAGGCTGCCTACAGACGTACAACCAAAGGCTATTCCTTCCCATCCACCGGTTTTTGCATTGCCACAGAACTGTGGCACGGGGGACAACAGAACTGTGGCACTGGGGACACCCTAAAACCATCTGCACCACAGGATAATTACACAGTGAGATGACAACTTCACTGCAAGAAATGCAGGGAAATTGGGGGTGGCACATGACACACAGGTGCCTGTGGAAGGGACAAGGAAATCATGGGGCCAAGCAAACCATGTTTGGTACCCATGTTTACCACCCCCATCTCACCCTACCCCCTGTGCACACAGACCCTCCTGTAGCACTCAAGTCTCTCCTGCACTTTGAATTCCTCTGCTGCTGAATGTGGTAGTCAGCCCTTTCATGCTATTTTAGAGCAGACCGCAAAGACTTTGGTCCTAATAAAGTTCTCCTGTGACATTACTGACCTTGTTACTTTTTACGCTACTCCAGTTTCCATAAGAGAAAACAGTAGCTAAAAAATTCTCAAGTGATTCAAACAAGTACTGTGTTCATCTTCAGAAATGACTGGCATCACCTTGAGATCAAAATATCTATCGGATCGCTATAGGAAGGCTTTATAGCTTCAAGTTCTATACAGATAACCCTTCAACAGCACAATCATTTTTCTTCTACCAAAAAGAATCATGAAAAGCACCAGCAATATTTGCAGCAGGCAGATAATACCAATTCCAGCTTTCCTTGCAAGCTATTTTCACTAAATTAGTCCTGATAGCATCACAATTTGTTGAAGCAGGGAACAACATAAATTTACAAAATCATGGCAGTCTGGGAAGGGAGGGAAATAGGAGGCAATACTTTTCCACTGAAAGTAGGAGTTGCAAAGAAAAACAAGAAGCGCTACACTGATTAAGTAATACACAGGTTGTTGTACAACAGAACTTGTGGATCACATTTGCAACCTTGTGTTTTGCTTTAATAACTGGGGCTAGACAAAACAATTGGACTGTAGCTGTACCACACTGCATGCCAGATCTTACTTGCTTTGATCTTGTGGAATGGTAAAAATACTGAGGAGAAAGTTTGGAGATGATTTGAACGATGCTCACAGCTTTTTAAGCTTGGAATTTGGTGGTTAGTGCATTAAGCATTACTCACTTTCCGAACAAAGTGGAAAGTTAACATAAATTGGCAGATGACTAACTGTCCAAGAAACAGATTACTGAATGAATCACTGACTCTACTTTTAGTCTAATAATAAGACAAACGAAGAGGAACACGAAGGGGAAAAAGACAAACAAAAAATTTCCTTGCAGAGCGCTTACATTTGCACTGTCCGTGAACTTCCAGCTACGACAAACTATGGAACAATTTTATAATTTACCCTGAGTTTTACATTGGGGTTAGCTCACTGACATGCCTCAGGATTACTTCACATCATCAATGATCTGGATTTCTGTAAAAAGAATTCTGCACCTCACTTCTCAATACACATGTAATAACAGTTACAGGAATACATTAAGGGATTGAAAATGAAGTTAAATGGCTGAGTAGAGCCAGAAGCATTTGGCAGGTTACAGGTTCAACACACAGAATACCTCATGCACAGCAGATACCTGAAGTTGACCTGAAGCAGAATTTAGGTTTCCCAGCTCAAAAGCAGGACCCAGCCAAAAGTCTGCAGACACTTTGATTGTTGCTAGTCAAGTTCTGGCCAAAAGTTTGCCTAATATGCATGGCTAGCACTCAGCTTCGCATGAAATCACCACCAGTGCTACTGAGGAACACAGGAGAATGGCAGCAGCACCATTCCCCTCCCAAACAGCAGCTGACTGGCTCCAGCAGCCACACAGGGTGAAGCTACACACGATGGCTCAAGGTGATCGGGGTTTGCCACTCAGCAATTGCAAAGGCCCTGCGTCCTCACTGCTTCCCCCCTATTCCCTGCCTTAGCTCTGCTGCTCTTTGGACCTGTGGTCTCACTCATCAACTTGTCTAGAAAATTAGCCAGGCCTAAGAAAATGATAAATTGACATGTGCTAGGCTGGAAAGCTGAATCAGCTCTGCAAAGTCCAACAAGCGCACGGCCAAGCAGGATCTCCTGTTTACACCCAGAATTATAAGGGATTACCAGCTCTTAATGTCACCCTCTGCTCATGAAGGATGAGGTTTGACTCCCTCCTTCACCTGAGCAAATTCAAGTTGCTCTGATCACCTGCTGAACCTGTTACTCAGCATGTCTAAGTGCACGCTTGCCATCATCCCCAGCGTTACAAAAGGTTGCAAGGCAGTCCTGAGGGTCTAGCACTGCAGCCACCTGGTTCAAAAAACTCTCCACAGCCACCAGATCTGCTCATCTCCTCAGCTAGAGCTTAGGCTTAAAATCTAAATTCACAGGAGATCATCACATCTGGAAGACAGGTGACATGACCAGGTCACATCAGGCCAGGACCAACCAGAATCAGGTGTAAATAACAGTTATTTCAATATTTGCAAAATACAGTACTTTTGCATTTTGCTAACGTAGAAGACTTGCTTGATTGAGTTCTGTTTTCCTCTAACGTTTCTTTCAATTGTCCGTTGCAAACACAAGCCAAAATTAAATGGCCCAAACCTCTCATGCCCTGGCAGCAAGCTGTTACTGCCAAGCTACAGGTTAGGTTGGGCACAGGCTGCTCATGCTTTTCTGCAATACCACCACATTGCAAAAGCAAGAAGAGAGTGACCTTCAGGAGATGGGGCATGGTCCTGTGATGGCCCTTGTGCTTCAGGGGCCAGGTGTCCCACGGTCAGCTCTAAGTCTTTTAACAAATTTTGGTTTCATTTGATCCCTTACCCTGGTCCTTGCCAGACTCTGCAGTAAACTCAACCAGCAGAAAACTAACGCTACACATACAATGAATAATATTCTGCCAATTTAGCTCTCAGGGCTGGCCCAGAGTGCAATGAGACAGGTGCCAGGACAAGCGCAACGGAAGGAGAGGAGACGATGCAGAGCAGAATCAATCTCAAAACTCAGTAGCAAGTGTGTCTGTTGCCCTTCACAGGTCCAGCCTTCAGTGATTTTGGACACAAGTCCCATCTCTGAGCCAGCAGAGCTCAGAATATGGACAAAATTCAGAAACATTATTCATTCATTGTGACCCAACCCTCATGACACTTCTGATGGCAAGACTTTCAAAAGACAAGCTGAAATCAGAGCGCTGGAGCTATGTCCTCTTGAACTCTCTATAGCCACTGACACCATCTTTCGCAGTCTTTACCGATTATTCTTCCACGAACTTCAGTAAGAACTGCCCATAAATAAATCCCTTACGTTGGAAGCTGTCCTTTTCCGCTATACCGATCTGAAAATAGTAAAATCTCTATTATTGTTGCCATGTAACAAACAACTGGATTTTCACATGTTTCAAAGTTACATCTCCACAGGCTTCTGCGCCTCTATTTTTAGTGTGCCTCTCTCAGGAAGAAGCTACAAGACAAAGACTCTCGATCGCAGTGTGGTTATACAAGAAACTAACAAACACATCCAAGGTATTTCAGCACAATCCAAATTAACTTCATAAATATATCTAAATATTTAGTGGTAAAAGATGTCCACTGACACCGAGGGAGCTGGGACAAATCTAGATTTACTGAGGATCTGCCCCAGAATGGCTTTTGTAAAAAAGCACACGCTGCTTTTAAAATAGAGTAATAAGAAACAAAGAACCACCACGTCCTCATAAGGAATAATTTACTAGTATAAATATTGCAACAACAGAGAAATTAAACACAGAGGTTTCATAAATGCTTGAATTTTCACTCTAACAGGGAAGAAAAGACTAGCTCTGCCTCATTTATTGTCTTTAAATCTTATAACAACACAGGCAACCTGAAAGCAGGCAGCAACACCATATGTTAATGCAGCAGATCAAGAGACACTGATTGGACTACTATTAAAAGTAGAATACCTTGCATACATGAATTAAATTGATACACTGAAACAGCATGGAGGGCATGCTCTGCTTGTATGAAAACAAAATAACTTGGTGTTCTACAAGACACAGTTTCAAACAAAATGCGGTATGTGCTAGGGATTGCTTCCTTGCACTGAACAAGGGGCAGAGTCTTAACAAAAAAAATTTAGCCTCCTAGGTAAACAGCTAAAAGGATGCCAGCACATTTGAAAACTATTACTTTAAAAAAAAAAAAATGAGAGAGAGAAAGAGAAGAATTTAATATATCACTTTCTGATTTGCCCTTTTTTCAGTATCACTTTCAGTACTGGAAGATGTGTGTTTCCTCCTAGGTAATGACAGACACATCCTGCAGTTGTTGTTTACTCTTCAATCCCTATTTTCTGTTTACTTTCCTCTCCAGATCCTCCTACCCCCGCTCAAACAGCAATACAGGTCACTCAGCAATCTTACTGTCCTCTCTACTGGAGTGGAAGAGAGATGGAGAACAGCAGCTCAGCAAGACAAGGTAGTATGCCAAGTCTTCCCCCACTCGACATAAATAGATTATATTTTCCAGATGCGCATCTCCGACATCGAGCTTAAGCGTTGGCAATACTCACTGCGGTGAAACGGAGAACACTGAGGAGACAGGAGAGGGGAAGACCTTAGCACCGCAAGCAGTGGTACAATTAGGGTTCTTTGGGGGGGGTACGAGATCTTCCACTGTAGCACAGCAAATCACTAAAGCTTCCATAAGTTAAAAAAAAAATAAAAAAGCTCAAAATAATATTTTCCAACCTTTCACTAAGAGTAGGGGCCAAAACCACACATTTTAAAGGTCTTCTACAGTTTTATTATTAGAAGTAGAAACCCTACTGATACTGATGAGTCACTTGTATTGGCGGAAACCAAGAACACCCATTTTCTTCATGTGTTACAAAGCTCTCAATGCGGTTTTCTATTCATTACTGGTCGAAGTAGTTGACTAAAAACAAAACAAGTGACAAGAACTCACCTATTTGTTATTAAAGCCTGTTTTACACCAGTTGATTTTGTTTATCACACTTCTAGCGATTGTTTATGTTTTTGCCCCATTCCAAAAAAATGAAGAAAAATACAAAAAAGACAACTATGAATTGAAACTCCATGACAGTAAATCCAGAACCACAGATGGATAATTCACTCCGCTTCTGCAAAGGCTTTTGTGATCAACTAAGAAAGGAAAAAGAAAGGACGGAAAAAAAATAACCACAACAAGATCAGTTAAAAATCACCAGTCAGCAGAAGCTATCGTTTTAGGAGCCTTATGAGTAATCAGAGTCTGTAAATAAAGAAGCAGTTGTACAAGAGCGTAAGTTTTCATCTTCATGCAAATGAAGGAATCCTTTCACGCTAACGGCCAGCATCATTGCCACAGAGGAGATAAAAAACAAAGACACAGCAAAATTCTGAAAACTAAAGATAGCTAAAACCAGGTTTTTAAAGTTTAATCAGAATTCCTTGCTGGCTTTAAACAACATTTCTGCCATAAAATGGGGTGGACAGTAGGAGACTGTACAGCTTGCAATTGGCGAGGGAAAACACAATTTGTACACTTGGACTTGCCATATCCAAACTGGGAACAATGCTCGGGGGATTTTTTTTTTTTTAACGTCCCATTCACAAAAAAAAGAACAAAATAAACCCCAGAGGTTTAGTTCTGCTGAACCCATGTACCACCCAGATGCACTTTGAGCTCCATCTCCACAACGGTGCAACAAATTTCCACTGTAAAGCTATGCACCTAGCAGAAGAGCAGCCTGGCAAAATAACAAGTGTATTTTGATATTAATGGAGAAGAAAACCACACCAAAGCAGTGACCAGAGAACTGAAAATAACCTTTGAACAACAGCTCGGCACTGACGGTCTCTCTGCCTGCGCCTCCTATTGTGGATAGTTTATAGTGAGGGTAGCTCCAAGCTGCACCAGACACGTGAGTCAGCAAGAGCAGCTTGTAGGAAACTGCTGACACGTTCAATTGCTCGCACATACGCTGAACACACCTATCCACTAAATAAAAAACAGGCTGCATGCAAATCAGGGTAAAGGAACACCTCCACACCTACAGTTCCTGTTTTCCTAGTTCAGGTTTAAATTTTAAAGTGATTACTAACAAAGAAAAAATAAAAAACCCTCAGTGGATGTCAGCTATAATAAGTAGCTATGATTAAGTCTCAAGGGTCATTTTGTTTATTTAAACAGAGGTAACTGCTTCTCCTCTTTTCAAAAAACAAAATTTTTGCTCCACAGCCCAGCAGCCCTGCACAGTGACACGCAGTAAACAGTTCCTGTTTTTCTTAGCGGGGAGACTCCTTTTGAACCTATGCACCAAACCCCATCTACCCATCACAGCCCAGCTGAGTGTTTTGAAACTTAGGAGCAAAAAAAATAAGCTTCTAGCTTCCATTTCAACTCCTTCTAGGGGTAAACTGGAAATTCACAGGCTTTTCACTCCTAACAGCTTTTCAAGCATCTGTTCAGTTGATACAACAGCAGAGAAAGTTGTATGCAAATTACAGGTCTTGGGAATAAATCTGGGAGAATCCGACTCTTCTAAGTCACTTTTCACACTAAAAAGAGGAAGAAAACGGTGTACCTCAGCTCCCGGTAACTCTTGCCCCTGCAGCCACCCCCACCTCCTTTTCTTCCTTTGAGGCACTGAACCTGAAGTGCCCCATCTCGGTCTGAGGGAGGATTTGCACCAAGCAAGTGTAAACAGCAAAGAGGGAGCCGTGGCAGAGGAGATCAGGGAGGGATGAGGTGTTGTGCACCGAGAAGGCGCACGCCTGGCAGTCCCCTCACCGACACAGGAGCTGCAGTTCAGCCCCCACCGCATTAGGAGCTTTTGCAGACAACCTGTTTCAAGGCAATCAGGGACACATCTATTGATCTGCTGAGATGCCAGTGTAGCGCAGCTAGCGTTCTTCAGGTTGTTGCTGTGGATCTTTCTGCATAAAGATCAATACAATCCAGCAGAGGAGTCTTCCCAAGCCCAATTTTTGACAGACTGAAGTTCTGCCATAGAACATAAACTTTTAGCATAAATCTTTTCCTTAACTTATTCCCTCATTCCTTTTTATTTAGCTGTTCTGAACATGTGGTTGCTCTTTGATCAATACCATTAGTTCTAGTAACTCAGGAGCTCTGAGTCCATCACTGGCCACAAAGACATTTGTATGCATTCCACTGCTTGCCTGCTTTAAAATGATAATTCATAGTCCAAGAGTGGCACAGTAAATAGCGCTCCTTTCAATCCGCTACAAATACGTTTCTGCCTAACTAAAAAGCAAAATGAACACATTGCAACTCAGCTGGCTATATTCATACATTTTACATCTTCTTGATGCAAGCTTCAAACGAATGCGTAATATTCAGGCAGCTGCCAAGGTTAATGTCTTTTGGCTGAATTTAAAGGAATGGTGACCATTTTTTGTAAAAAGCTGAATAAGCAGTTTGAGCACTATCCTGAAAACCTTAGGGAGCTACTCGGGATATCTACTATCCATAATCTACTATCCATTCTGCTCTTAAAACAAAATCATTTAGGCACTTCCTCAAATATCAGTAAAGAACTGCAATATCAGAAAGACTCTCTTCCACATTCTCTTAAAGCATCCGTAGTCAGGAAGAACAATGAAAGAAGCAGAACTAACTTGGACTGCGAGAAAACTTACAAGTTTAAATCCAAACGTTCTTCAACACATTAATGGAATGACTGGTATAGTTCTCCTAACATAACTCAACTCAAAAACCATTAATATATGATGATCACACCCAAAATGAGCTGATCTGGAAATTCAGACACAGAGGTATAAGACGGCAGCATGCATGCCTTCTAACTTAAGTCAGATCTGCTAAAACACTACAGGTATGTTCATGAAACTTGTAAACTGAGAAGCCATTCAGAGAGCATTCCTTTCAAAAAGGCATGTACATTTTGATTTGAATATATACACTGTGTTTACACTACCTAAATTAAAATCACAAGAGACTCTGTTCATATCACACAATAAATGCTACTCAATTTACATGAATAGTTTATTACATAAAAATGTCATTACTACCAAAATGATTATTTCACATATATTAACGTTACACATCTCATTTTTCAGCTTAGTGCCATAAGTGTCTCTTAGCTAAGCTCTAAGAGGTCTCCTCTCTTCTCTATCTGTGTGCACGGTAACTCTTACCAAAAAAGAACATCACAGGCACACAATGAGAAAACACCTCTTTTTATGCTTCTTGGATTTAAAAAAAAAAAAAAAAGTGATCACTAATTTTTTTTTTTTCATGGCTGGTGACATTTTTAGAGAAAACCTTGAGGAAAATAATTAATTGACAATAATACTGCAGCCTCACTAAGAAAACTAGCTGCACTTTAGAAATTTGGGCAATGAAAGTTTTAAAATAAGTAAGGGCAAGCAAATTCTGTCACATATTCCACACTACACATCATCTAGATGCAGTTTTATTTGCAGCTCTCTTTGTTATTAATTATGCACATGCAGAAAGATACGCAAGACTGCTATATAGTACAGCGATTTCATTAAACTCATTAATTTCAGTTAGTCTCTAAGGCCTTCTGCAATGCTCAATGCTCACACATTACGAGAGTCATGTCAATGCCTATTTACCGGGACTGGGACCCAGAACAACTAAGCTAGTAACTCAGGTGCTGGGTCTATTCCAGCACAGAAGAGTGAACAGCCAATGTTTTCTTGCTGCAAAATGAACGACAGAAAGCAAAGAAGGAAGGAGAGGAGGGTGTCCCACCCACACCACTGGTACATCCTGCCAGTGTGCATGACATTAATACCAACAGATGTTCCAGATGTGCCTCCAGGTCAGAAAAGGACTGGGAATACCTGTCCTAGCACTGTTTCCTGGCATGAGATACCAGGCATAAACAATTGCTGATGATTAACTGGTTGGGATCTGTCAGAAAATGCATCAGTCGTTAATCTGCTGCGTACACCTTCCCATCCACTCGTCACAATTGCAAAAGTTTCCAAAAAAGGTAGATGTTTAAGCACAAATTACACAGCAGAATTGGCCAGCACTGCCCAGAAATGCACACTCTGCTTCAACAGAACATGTCTACAAAGGATCTCTAAATATCCTGACAATCACCCTATCTGCAAAATCACTAGGGACCTTTCTTGCCCACTTGACAGCTCAGTGTACTGACAGACATCTGTTTGAACGGCTCATCCAGTGTTACAGAGCAAACAGGAAAACTAGACCTACGACCCTGATTTTTCAATCCTCTACTTTTCCAATTAGTCACTGCTTCCTTCCATTTCTCGCAGCGCACCTTCAGAACAGCCTTTGAAGCTGGAGGGTCAAATGTGAAAAACGATGCTGAAAGCACAGGTTCAGTTCACTGCGGGAAGTACAACGCAGATCCATTTTGCAGCACAAGTCTGCAGATCCCAGTGATGGGGGCCAGGCAGGTGGATACAAAAGGCAACACAGGCGTCTAAAAGAACAAGTCCACATCTGAAGTGGAATTCTTTTTCTATCTGTCAGATGTAAAGACATCATCTTAAGGCTGTCGCTACAACAGCCCCACAGACAACAGCTTAACACACGACCTTATCGTTTTATTCTATCCATCTCATCAAACACAATCATCTCAAATTTCAGTATTTACATACCTGAAGAAGTCAATTTACCCAAGCACCACCACCCTCTTCAAACTGCAGAGCATTCCACCATCTACAGCACAACCTCAGACAATTCCCAGCCTGTAAAAAACAACTTGTTTCTACCCCGAGCCCCAAATACCAAATTAAAATATGCACAAGTTTAGCGACAGTTCCAAAGTCTTCGAAAAATGGGCTTTCATCACAAAAACACCGACACAGCTTCAACTGGAGCAAACAGCAACACTCTGATTTCCCAACCTTTCCAGCATGCTAAAGAGTAATTCTAAGAAGGTGTCATCCCTGCCTCACTTTTATTATTAAGGAATAAAAACCGCGGCTCACTCCGGAGCTGCCGGGGCTTCGCCAACAAGGGCACAATGATCTCACGATAACTGAAGCGTTTTAAGCAAGACACCCGCTGCATTACAAAAATAGCCTGCTCCACAAAAGGAGAGGCATGATTTCACACTTCGCGTCTTTCATGACAGCCAGCGTCTTCGCGGCGCGCTGCCTTCGCCTAACGCGCTGCGTTTTAACGATCCAAGAAACTGTTATCGAAGTTCTTCACATCTCTCCCTTCCTCCGAATCTACAAAAACGGGGAGGGGGGGGGGGACACCGAGGGGACGGCGCACGCTCGGGCGTGCCGCTAGGTCCCCGCTTGCCCCGGGCGGCTGCAGGTGGCCGCGGTGGCGGGGCCGGGGTCAGGCTCCGGGACGGCCCTGCCCGGACGGGGTTCCCCGGGAGGGGGCTGCCTGGGGCGCGCGCTCCGGTGCTCGCGGCCCGCCCGGCGGAGCGGCGCGCGGGGGCCGTAGCCGGACTCGCCCAGGGACACAGACGCGCGCTTGGGCGCCCGCCGCGCGCTCCCCGTTACGCAACGCGCGTGTTTCCCACTTGAAGAAATCGGCAACAAGCGCTCCTGCAAAGCCCGCGGACTCTCCGGGGGCGGGGGTACAGCTCCCCCCCACCCGCCCCGCACCCTCCCCCNAGGTTTGGGGAGGGGGGGGTTGCTCTTGTTGCTGCTGCTGTTGTTTCGGAAATTCTTATTAATATTTCTCTGCGGTCAGAAACCTGCACCCTCCCCCCCCCAAAGGAAAAAAAAACACCCGACCCAGACGCTCATCACATGGCGATTGCTTTGAACCAGCTGCTTCCAGAGCCAAAGTCTTGCGGAGAAAAATAAAGGGGGAAGGGAGACAGGGAGGGAGGGGGCTGGCAGGGGGGCCGGAGGAGGAGAGAAAGCCGCAGCGGAGGGAGAGTGGGAGGNTTGTTGACATTCGCAGGCTGACATCATCCTCCCCGCCCCTCCGCTCGTTCCATTCACAATAACGCTACGTAAACAGCGCAGCGCCCGCCCGCTCCATCGCCTGCTCCGGCCCCTACGCACAGAAAGCGGCGTACGGCCGCTTCACGAATAGCAGCGCCGCTGACATTCCACCCGCACCGCCCCTCCGGCCGGGACGGGGCGGCGCATGCGCAGGGCGGGCTAGCTCCCTCCCTCCCGCTCTTCCCGGGAGTGAGTGGAGGGGGGGGGAGTGTGTGCGTGCGTGCGCGCGTGCCGCCGCGGCCGCAGGACCCTGCGCTGGGGCTCGTGCTGGCGGCCGCAGGGGTCTCTGGGAGCCGTAGTCCGCCGCGAGGAGCTCCTGGGGCCGCCATGGCGGCTGAGGGTGGCGGTGGTGGCTTCGGCGGCGGCCCGTCCCCGCTGCTCTGGCCGTGGCCGGGTGGGGTGTGCACCTCCCCGGGCGGCGGGCGTGGGGGAGGCCGGGACCCGCCAAGGCCCGCCAGGCTTGGCCGTGCGGGGGGGCGAGCGAGGGGGCACGTCCCGGGGGTGGCTGCGGGCAGAATGCGACGGGCAGGGCAAGAAATAGGCACCCTGTCACCCCTGGGTGCCCGCGGAGCCTCGGTGTTGATGGTGGTGATACTCGGTGCGCTCCGCCCCCGGAGCAGCCTCATCCCACTTGTCTTGCCGACCGCAGGCGTCCCACAGTCATGAGTCAGCCCTGCCGAGCATCGCCGGCAGAGAGGAGTGCTCCCGAGGCTGAAAACAAAAACACAGCCCCAGCGAGAGGGCTGCCTGCTCCTCGCCTCGTCTCGGCGGGTGTAAGGTGCCTGTTTCCCAGCCCTTTCCCACCCCGAGGCTTGGCGCCATGGTTGCTTTTACCAAGTGGAAAGCTGTGATTCCTGCAGATGATCCCGGTGCTGGCAGCCAGCGCTTCTGAGCGAGACCCCAAATGCCAGGAGACATGAAATGCAATTGGGAGAACCAGTGAATGAATGCGCTGCATTCTACAAGCCCCAGTTATTCAGCCAGGCTAGGGCAGAAAAACATAAAAGATGAAAGACGGCTGATAAAAAGGAAAGTTGGAAAATAAATGATTCACAACAGGGGCCATGAGTGAGATTATCTCTGGAGACATCTCTAATTAAAGGACATTGGATAACTAGAGGGTTACATTTTCCTGGGTCAGTGGTCTTGAAAAAGAAATTGCAGTTGCAGTAAATGTCAATAAAGAATGACGGTGACCCACTGCTAACAAAAGCACGTTCAGTAATTAACGTGTGCATGTTTGTTATTTTTTCTGTTTATGTCAGTTTTTATTGTACATTTTCATCCTCTCTTTCCCCCTTTCACTGCAGCCAGATGAGATACAGTGTTTTCCGTATCTTTTAGAGAGAAGCAATTGCTGTGAAGTTATTTCACTGATGTCTTCTGTAATTGCAGCAGCTGCATGGGGCTACCTGCATTTTCCAACTCTCAGAAAATGATGCAAACACTGTGTGCCAACACAAAATCAGCTCTTTCTGTGTAAAGATAAAAATATTGTCACTTTTCAAAAGCGTTTTGGATTGCACTTTGCACAGTTGTCCACTTTTGTCAAGTGAAAAGCATTTTAGTTTAGCAGCATTTTACCCCTACTTCTCATAGCTACATGTGGCTGCAGAACAGCACCCCGCTGGAGAATTCGACTCATAAACTTCACTTTCCCTTTCCAAGTAATGTTTGTATAAAGCCTTGCTCACAAATGCCATTTTGGTTCTGGTTCTGCAGACATAAACCGTGTTAAGCACATGAAAAGTCCCACAGTGCATAAGGGGATTTGTCAACGTGTTTAAACGCCAGCAGGACTGAGTCTCCTTGTTGCCTTGTTTTTCCTAGACACAAAAATAATTTTGTATTGGCATGAGAGATAAAAATACTATATTGAGAAGGACTGAGAGATAAAAATAAGCCATGCAGCATTTGTAATGCTTTAGTTAGCACGCTACATGCCCATTATGCCACTGCATTCAAAGTGCACAGATTCTGTTATTTACAACACAGTACAGGGCATGCAGCTCCAGGTAGTCAGAGCTGGCCAAACAGAAAACTTGACAAAGCACTCTGTGTAAACCTCTGCCCATAGTGCACATTTCTAACTTATCTTACTGGCCGATATTTAAAAATGAATGTTCCTATCTGGCTTAAAGAAAGCGTAATGTGAAAATGTCCATTTTTTAGATCTTATAATTCTGTTTGCTCTGTGATAAAATTTGCAGTGACTTCAGCATGAACCAGATCACGTTTGTGCAGGATGGAGATTGGCACAGAGCAAAAGAAGCTAGAGCCAAGCAGGAATTGGGCATGTAGGCTCTTTGAAACCTCACTAAGCACCTCTATGCAGTTTTTGGTACCAGAATACTGTTAATAGTTTTGTAACCAGGGTGGTCAACTGATAATGGAAGACAGAGTTCAGATTCCTGTATAACATTCAGGTCCTGATTCTATTATGATCTGTTATATAAACACTCAAAAAATTGGAGAAAAACTAAACAGAGCTGATTTTCTAAGACAGAAGGAATTTACACTAACCGAACGAAACTCACTGTTTAAAAATGCTGGTTTTGTATCATGTATATTACATTTTAATGCATTGGCTTCCCCATTCGTTCCCAAACTGCTTATATTCCAGCAACAAATCCAGTCTGATCCTGTTCCCATTGCAATCAACTATCTTCATGCCTCAATTTTTGTATAGGTAGCTATTTCTGGACCATTTTTCTTGAAGTACAGCCAAACATATATTCCAGACAAATAAGAATTATTTGAAGAGATGTCATGAATTGTCTCTCAGAGTGATCCACAATTTGTCAAGCAAAAACAACAAAGTAAGGTAAGAATAAATGTGAAGAGGTACAATTTAGAAGTTATCCCGTGAGTACTTGAGGGATAACTCACCATGAATGCTTCCATGCTACCCTCAAGAAAAAGCTACATCCCACACATTCAACAACTGGTTTTAGCTCAGCTCTGTGGACAAATTTCCAGGTTACACGTTACCTTTACTAGTGTCTTAATTAGGTAGTTTCCCCACACTGCTGTGGCTTCATCCCTTTAGAGAGGACAGCCTGGTTGAGCTTACAGCACTTGACCTACTTTTCAGGGTTTTCTTTATGGATAACACAAAACTTCGCAGAATATTTGAATTATGGATATCTATTTCAATCATATTTCATATGTAAATTTAGAAGATATTAAATGGAATCCAGTATTGTAAAACATGTCCCAACATCCCTTTCTGAGATCTCGTTTGCATATCAATCTCATAACTTGAATAGTCTTAATAGTGCCACTTGTTGGGGAGCTCTGTGTATTGCAAGGTATTTCAATCACGTATTTGTAAAAACAAATTGCTTTTTTTCCTGGCAATAGGTAATTCCTAATTTAAAGTGCTTCAGGAAGAGGTGAAAGTACTGCACAGAACAACTTTTGTTGCAGTCTGGGCTTCAACCATGCTGAGTCAAAGGCTCTATGAATGAGTTAGTGGATCTTATGCAACTTGACCTTTACAATGGTAACGAAGGAGTGAAATAGGAAAAATAAGGACAGATCTTGTGGTTTTTAATTGAGGAAATTGTCATTTCCTTCCCAAGTACATTTTACCCTGCAGCATTGGGGTGAAAAAGATCAGCTTTCCTGGATAAGCCCTGTTCCTGCACACAGATCTAAGTCATTATTGATAATTATGCACATATTCTCCTGGGGTGTGCAGGTAGAATTCATTAAATTGCATCATTTTCTTTACAGTGATTAAGAAATTCACAGTTGATTACTGATTATACTACAGGCACCATATGTCTTTTCGCAACCAGATTCTAACACACCCCAGGTACCTTGCGTTTCCAGGAGCACTGAGAGTATGAACAGCATGCCTTGAGCCAGTGGCTGTGATGGCTACGAAAGAGACATTGTCATGGTGTGTAATATCAAAGATCCACAACGTAGTGTCTCTGCAGCGTGGCTTGACATCACATCAAAGGCTGCACAAAGGAACATTTGCCATGCACAAAGCATCAGATCTCCAGCATGACATTTTGAGAAGCTAGTGGGATATAATATTTGAAATATGTTGAAGTATTAACAAAGTGTTCTTCTGGGGCTAAAATTACAGTGTCAGGAGGCAAGGCAGGAAAAAATGGCAGGCACTGACCTTTAAAAAAACAGATGCAGATAACAATAGAAAAGAAAATTAAGGAGCTGTTGACTTCATATGTCAAGGAATTGAGAGTCAGGAACCATTAAGGTCTACCCATTATGTCCAAAACACATTGTGTGGTCACTAAGTCAAACGGTAAAGTCTTCTCTGGTGGTTGTCTTTTTCAAAAAAAAGAGAAATAAACTGTTGAGGTCTCCTACTTGTTGGGGTTGACGGACTTTGGTTTGACATATAGTAATCTGGGAAAAGTAATGCAACACGTATGCTAGACAAATAGGGTGAATGGCCTAAAGATTATTGTTTTCATTGGTTCTAGAGGAGGTCAGAATTTGTCAGCCCCAAAACAAACACAATCATAACAGCCTTCTGGTGTCTTGAAGTTCAATGCTGTGACAGTCCAAATACAGCTCACAGCAGGTCCTGGAGATAGCCAGCAAGGTTAAGGGCTTGTCCTTGCCCATTTTGTCTGTAAACCAGTGCCACCTTGTGAGATTTTCATTAGCTGTATTACTGTTTTCAATTTTGTTCTTTTTACTTAATAAATTCATTATTATTTACAATTAGTAACATTTTAGAATTTGAATTTAAAGTTGTATTTTTAAAATAGAGTGTAAAATTGTGTTTTTATATTCTTTTAGTGTTCTAAACGTCAAATCTGGCAAATTCCCTGATGCTGCAGGTCAGGATGATCCCAGCATCTGCTTCCGAAAGCAAGGACATGCCTAATAACATATTTAAACCTCAGTTCACATTCCCCTATCACTAAGAATCAGTCCAGGCAAATGAGCTCCAAAAGTCGTTTGAGGGCAATTGTGGACAAAGCTCAACTTTGTTTTAGCTCAGCTTGCTCAAAAGCCATTTTTTCAACAACACTCTGTCTTTATATTTATCCAGAAAAGTGAAAATACCCACAGAAAACCATGAGAGCACGGACAAAGCATCTGCCTTGGTAAGGCTGTCCTTCTGCAAATCAAGGGATGCACAAGAGGGCTGGAAAAAAGCTCCTTTCTCTTGAGCGCTGCTGAGGGAGGGAAAACATCTGGGACTGGAGAAAAAGGAGGGCACATGGAGTTTACTCCCGATGTGACGGAGCAGTGTTTGTGCTCTCAATGGTATATAGTAGTCATGAAACTTTTTCCATTCAAGAGTGCAGAGATACGTCTGAGCAGTCTAGGTCCCAGTTCTGACACGTTGCAGGACACCACTAATGTGTCAAGATTTAATTCAAAGTCATGATTTTGGGAAGGAACAGTAGATGGGGAAGGAAAAAAGAAATACTATTCCCTACAGAGAAATTGCTGCTTCTAAGTAGTCTTCTACTCCACATAGTCTTTAATGTCAATTAGAGTTTATGCACATGCACCAATGGCTGACTAGACCCAAATCCATTAATTAGAGCAAAAGCCTTGAGGTAATTATTAGTCACAAAGATCCTGGGTTGGTAACAGCTTTGAATTTCCAGTGGCCATGAATCTGCTTTCGGAGGATAACTGCAACAGGGGCTTGCTGCAAATAAATGTCTTTCCTTCCAGGCTGGACTCTGCAGCCACAGCCCAGGGACACCTTGCTGTCATCACAGGCAAGTCATGAGGAGTTTCTTTGGAGCTGGCAGTGGTGATGGGATTTCCGACTGGATGCCCAGCTGCCACTTGCCTCTGGTGACCTCTCCCTTTGTCCTCAGTGTCGGGCTGCCTTCGCGGTGGCTGTGCGCTCCCTTTGCCTCTGCAGGAGGAGACATAGACATACTCTGCCGAGAGCGCTGCTGCTTTGGCGTGAGGAGGGATTTCTGGGGATGAGTCATGCAAGATGTAGCAGATGGTGGGAAACACAAAGCTGTGAAGACAATGAGGTGCTGGTAGGACTGGGAAAGGAGAACAGGGCGCTGGAGGTGGGCAGGGGAGATGGAGGGGAGGAGGAAGCAGAGTACAAAGCCACCAGCTTGGGCAGAGCCTGGCGGTGGTAGACGCTGCTGTGTTATGGGGCATGGCCAAGGTGCCCATCAGTGTGCGTTCAGAGGGAGGGGTGGGAAGAGACACACAGCAGCATGAGAGAAGGTAAAATTTAAGAGACAAGTCTGATTGTCATATAGTTTAATAATAATGTGTGTTTCATGTAGCTGAAACACGAGTGGAGTGTAAGAAGGCTCGTGGAGGTCGGGGATGGCTTCTGGCTGAACGGAAGCCTGAGATGGACTGGTGGGAGGGTGGGTGAGGAACACGGAGGATGCAGACATACTGGCACTCGGCAGGTACACTACACAGTGGCCATACTGGCACGATGGCTTCCATTGCCTCTGATGGCCTTGGAGTAGATATTGGGGTATTTTGTAGTATTCCATGCTAAATCCCTGACATTGTGCGGTTCTAAGGGGTAGCTGGATTGCTTTACTGAAGGCTTAGGCTTTTGCAGAGGCAGTGTATTTTGCTTTTACCTCTTATAATAACCAAAGAACTTGTGACCCCAACGAATCTGTGGGTTTCCACTCAAGTGTCTAGCAACTGTTCCATTAATTTACTTCTCACACCAGTTGCTTTAGCTTTTTTTCAAAAAGCCTACAGGATATTCACTTTAAGCAAGGAGTGTGATAGAAAACATATTTTTGTAAGGGTGAAGATGGCTCTTTCCATGCAGAGGGATTTATAAGCTGTATTCATATATTTTTTGATTAATAGATAGTATTGCTGAAGTGCTAGCACTTAAGGCAGAGGTCAAGTCTCTGCTATTTTTCTGTCTTAGAGGTGAAAGCAGAGTGCATTGGCTTGCAGTGTGTGATTTTTATTTTTTTTTTAGCTAAGGCAAATAGTTGTGACCCCTGATTACTAGAGTGATTTAAAACTGGTCTTTGCTATGTTAACTTGAAGTTGTGAACTACAAAGGTCTGCTGTGAACAGCATATGAATAGAAAAGGGACTCTGCTGGAACTCGCTATTGTGTTTGAAGTTGGTAGAAACTAGAGATTGAAAAGACCCACTAGTTCACTGAATGAATTCATTGCACATGCAAGACAGAAACTCCTTGCACAGTGATATCCTTCCTACATTTCTCAGGAAAAAGAAAACATGTTGAGATGTTTCTGGAGAAAATGCTTTGACACAGTGCAATCCATTAGGATGTCTACATGTTGACCTGGTCTGCCATCTTGGTAATTTCTGCGTCAAATTTGCAGTGTCAGTTGCAGAATGACTAAAAAATTAAAGCTTCATGTAGAACAAAGATGATTTATTATGTATTTCTCTTTCTTACGCTGAAAGGAAATGTTATTCCACTGCTGTTGCAGTGCTGGTGTTCTTTGAAGAACTGTCAGTTTAATCTAAAGGTAAATGTTGTGAAAGCATATATGAAATGCAAGGTTGATAATATTTTTTTTTTACTTTTAAATAGAAGTCCAACAAAACATTTTTTAACAACTGACAACCTGCGATGTCTGAAATTCACATAAAGATACAAGTAAAAGCTTGAAAGTGGTCAGTTAGGAAACAAAAAATTGTTGATATTTGGTGATTATCCTAAGTGGAAAGAAAAAAATAAACAAAGGCTGCAAAGAGTGACAAGCAAATTCCATGTGAAGAAATATCAGTCATCTAATAATTAATTTAAATAAACATGTAGGCCAAGAAACCTTTTTCTTTTTTTTTTTTTTTTTTTTTTTTTTAATGGACTTTCATGGGAAGTTGATAGAGTTCCTCAAAGGAATAGACTCTCTAGCTGCCATTTGTGTATGGTACAGACTACTTTTGTCTTTAGCTTATGAGGTTTGGTCTAGTTTGTCATGACTACTTTCTTTGTTAAAAGGTAAAATGCACATTGGGCAAATGTTCTATGGCAATTTGCATAAAAAGTGATGACAAAGAGCAATTAATTCCTCATTATTATGCAGTGAAATGCTACTTTGCTCCTAAGTGACTGTAGAGGAGCGTTTTTTATCTGTGTGTAAATCTGCTGCGGCATTGTTCTAAAAATAGTACTTAAGAGCCCTCTGCACTCTTTATAAATCAGGGTCTTTGACACTCCATTCAATTCTCCACAGAGAGATTTTTCTCACACATGCTGAACACTAGGAGTAGAGTATCGCCCCAAATGTTCATCACAATAATAAGCATCACAATTTTGTTAGATAAAGCAAGATAGAGGAATTTAATATTTTGTCAAATTAGATCTCTAGCCTTTTGATCTGGAGATCAGTATTCAAAGTACACTCAGATCACACACAAATAGAAACATATTCCTACCACACGCAGCTAGTCTGTACAGAACAAAGACTCAAGATATCGTTTTCTATGAAGGCTTGATTCTGAGTACAGATTTCATTACTGGCTCACCATAGGATAATGAAATTCCTTCAGGGCAAAGATGAGGTACATCAAAGAGGGAGCGTGGAGAGGCAGACTTTGTTAGTGCATGCTCTGTCACCTGCATTACTGGTCCTTGCCTGCCTTTAATTTATAATAAAATGCCAGTAATTCAAACACTTTTATTGGACCAACTTATATTTATATATAGATGCATACATGCATGTGTATACATACATGCACAAAGAAATACGTATTTTTCAAAAGACAAAACCTTCTGGAAGTTGCACGACTTCTTTGCAGCTGAAATGGAAGACAGAAAAGAAATAATTTCTTGCTGTCAAAAGTGACCATGCAGGTCCTAAAAGTATCTTTGCATTTAGTAAATAAATGCTGTCTGCACTGTGTAGATATATACCCCGTCATGAAACTTTGCCTTCTTATTTTTGTAGCAATTCAGAGTGACTTTAGTGCTTATAGAAATGAGATGCCAATATCTGGGTAAGACCAGGAGCTGCTGAAGGAAGACATGAATCACCAAAGTTTTCCCACAAAGCTTTGCCAATATGGGAACAAAAGGGTTGCACTACAGAAACACATCGTGAGTCTATCTAGTCCAGCATCCTGCCCCTGGCAGCAGCCAGTAGCTGATGCTTAAGAGCAAATCAAAACCACAGCAAGCACCTTGGTAATTATGAGATGCTATGCGTAGAGGAAAAAAAGGTTGATCCTGACTCACAAGAGAGCAGTTTATGCCCTGAAGCATGAGGTTTGATTTCCCTTGTATCCGTTTGCTTAACTCACACAGTTGCAAATACTATTTATGCTTAAAAGAGTTTCTAATCCTCTCTTGGATCCTAATCAACAATCTGCCTCAATAACCTGAGTTACCAGGAAGCTCTTGAGGCTGAGCACACACTGCGTGGAAGCTTTGTGCTTTGCTAGTTTAGGGAAAGTTTTCCAGCCTTGGCCTAACACCCACTGCCCTGAGGATCAGACCTAATTGTCTAGATGAAAAATACCCGAGCTTCCCCTTGAGTCCTCCCTAACTGAAGCAGTTAATTCTTTCCCACCCCCAACTTGCAAAACTATTGCTTTGGGTAGATTTCTTTCTCTGGCACAGGGCAGTGGCCCCCTCTTTCTATCCTTCTAGGAGGTTTGGACAGGTTCCTCTGTGTGTCTCACCTCAGAGAGAGGTCTGCCTGCAGGCAGGGGATGCTGCCTGGCCATGCTGCCTCCCACTGTTGCAAAGGAGAGGGCAGTGACAGGCAGAGGAACAGGGCAGAGGAGAAGCCCACGGAAGGCAGCAGGGATGCCAGCTCCTTTCTGCTCCTCCAGCATTTCCTCCTGAAGTAGCAGGAACTCTGCTCAGGCTTCTCTGTGGAAACATGCAATGCCTGGGAGACTCCCTCTCCTTCACAGCCTACGCCAGATTTTCTGCTCTTCTGGGCAAGAATGCAAATAACGTTTTCAAATCATCCTTTGATGACCTCAAATGACCTTGACCATCATCATCTGGCAGTCCTGGCTCCATTACACTGGAGCGATAATCCTCTCTGCACTCTCCCCATTGAGTGTGGGTTTCTTCCATGTACAGCTCACAGTAGTTACTTAAATCCAGCACGCAGACTGGAACAGCAATACCAGAAGGTACAGGAGATCCAAAAAAAGCTTAACTGTTCCCCATGGGGCGTAAGCCCTTAAGCTTACACACCTTAAAGGTGTGATCCTGAGCTCCTAAACAGAGAGGTGCCTCCTAAACAAAGAGGTGCCCGAGCTCTGTAGGTTTCGTCTCAAAGCTTTGCCTTCATGACCTGAGGCTGTCATTGCTACTCAGGTGCAGACAAGCCTCAGTTTTGATGGTGGCAAGCAGACTGGTGCCTAAGGGTGTGCTTCCAAGACAGCTTCGAACAGCCCTCATGGGCACTGCTGCCATCCCATCCTCACCTCCGGCTGTGTTTTCCCATCTCTCCCCTGCTGTTTGCCCCTTGGGCAGACATGGGTATTTGTTTGACCTTGTAGTAAGCTTGTTTGGGAGCTAAACTGGCTGCACATTTCTTTGCAGGATTAGTTTTCTGACAGCTTAACTTCCTGAACCAGCTGACCAGGAGATCAGACAAGACCAGGGCTGGTGCAAAGGGAGGAGTGGGATTTGGGGTGCTGGGGACTGGACAGAGCACCCCGGCCTTGCATGGACCTGCAACCTCAAGAGTCTGGCAACAAGGCAGCTCTGCCCCAGCCTGGCACCCTGCAAGACGGTGTTCTGCCCGCTCAGTGCTCCCCAGCATGGGGGCTCACCAGCATCTGCTGTGGGGCAGAGACGCCAGCACCTCTGCATTTTAGCAAGGGCCAGTCCAGGGAAGGGCGGCCGGGCAGTGGGGTGTGGAAAGAGGAGTGGGAGGACAAAGGGGTCATGCAGCAGGCTCAGACTGCAAAGAAAAAAGGCTGAGTACAGTGGTTTATCGTGGTCTGAGAACTGGGAAGCTCTTGAGCCCTGTGAGCCCCGTTTGGGTGAGGCAGAGGCACCGGGTGAATTGGGATTGCAGAGAGGGCTGGGAGCAGGCAGCCTGCGTGAGCAGTGAGGATGGGCATATGCGTGTTTTGCTGGATAAGGCCCATTTCCCTTCCACTGTACCTAATGTCACCCATGCCTGTTTCCGTCAGCTTTCCCAGGATCTCTTCAGCTGTCACTCCAGATATGTCAAAGAGCAGAACAAAACCCAAATCAGAGCCCTTGTTTAGCAATGATCTCCACACAGAGGATACAGCCTGCCGAATAAAGAGGTCTGAAACTGCCTGCGGTGTGTGGGTTTGTTTATCTAGCATGGCTCATGCTACTTTATTTGGTTAAGTGTCATTACCTGCGTCCTGGGAGAGGTGGGAGGTATGTCTTCTGTGAACTATACTGAATTTTCATGAAACCGCTGAGCAGAGAGAATGCTGTTTCATGTCAAGGAACTGTTATTTCACCTACGCACGTGTTATGTCATATTCTTCAGACTACATATTACATGCCTGGGGTGTATACGTGTGATCTACTGAAATCACTCGATGTCTTCCATAATTTATGCTGCCCTTCAGTCTTAGCAGTGTGCATAAACTTCAGCGACGCATTGTCACTCGTCTCTAAATCATTGTGAAAAATAATCCAAGGAACAGCACTGGACCTGAGGCATTCTGCTTTTTGCCCGCTCCTATTTCCAGACAGGGCTCCGCGGTGGCAGGATGAGACAGCAGAAGAAAAATCACAGCCAGCAAGGTGTGAAATAATGTCCTTGATAGCAAGAAATGAGAATGGATAATGTGTTAGCGTGAACCTTGCCATGGCTGTTCAACCTAGTAGTGTCATCCTGGGGGTGGCAGAGTCATGGAGAACCCAGCTTTCCTGAAGGCAGATGTTCCCCCTTTTTATAACACCTTATGATGAGCAAAGAGATGTAATGGTAATGGGAAGGCGTGAAGGTTAACCTTTAAGTCAACAGAGGTTTAGCATTTACCATTGTCACACAAGGCTGTACTGAGATTGTTTCCTATCTCTTAATCCATTTATAACGCAGTGTACTAATCCACAATTTGTCATTTGTCCCATTGCTTTGCTATGGGGAGCTTTGTGAAAAACTTTTTGAAAAGTCACTGACGCTTCCTGCTTCCTTAATTTGCTGGGACTTTTGGCAGTTTTAAGGGGGGAGAGCTGCAGCCCAGCTGGCCTGACCCTGCACACCCAAATTGTCCATGGTTGCACACAGTGGGCATTCTCAGCCCCGGGGTGGGCATTACCTACATTGAGTTCTGACTTGTATTTTGGAACAAGGAAATTCTTTAATCTGAGGAAACACCCTTGTTTTTCAAAGTCGCATTGCAGGCTTTTGCCAGTCTCTCTGTTCTGAAATTAGCTGCTTCTGAACACTCCTGGATTCTTTTAACTTCATCAGCTTGGGTTTTCTCAATTTGCTCCAGTACCCCCTCTCCAGAAATGTTTATCTTTATAATATCACTTTCATAATTTCCATAGATTTCCAAATCCCCCACTACAGTGAAGACAAATGCAAATAATAAATTCAGCTTCTTGAAATTGTCTTAATCTTTGTTAATTGGGTCCTTAATTCCTTAATGACCTGGAGGGCCTACAGAGACACACATGCAGCTTTATTTATGTTTAGTCTATTTGAATAATTGTGTATTGTTTATCTTAATATCTTTGGCTGTTTGCTTTCTCTCCTCCCTCTGAATTACTATCTATTTACAATTTACTTGTGACTTGTGCTGAGCTGGTTTGGGCAGAATTTCTAACATGTCTATGTGAAAGCTCCCCCGGTGTTGTCCTGGAGGCAACACCTCTGAAGTTCGCAGCATCACACTCTTCTGCCACTGCAGCAACTTCTGCCTTGAAACAGCCTTTAAGGCTCTGGAATTTCTTATAAAGGTTTTGCTAACCTCAATTCAGAGTGATAACGCAGTGTGATTTGATAATTTAGTGAAGCATTTGATTTTTAAAAAATATTATTATCATCAATAACAATATCAGACAGGAGAGCAACTTTAACTGAAGGTTGTCAGATACTTTCCTCCTGTCAGCTGCCCATAAACTGGCCCATTTTAACCATTATGGATGGTTTCTTCTCTGCTCTGTGTCAAGCTCATCTATTAAAAATGTGGGGTTTCTTAAGAAGAGGAGTAGGGATTTTTGGAAGGGAGACAGGCTGGGAGGTGAGGGAGAAGGTGAGACTGGCGCTGGATGAGGAACCAGTGGGAAACACTGAGACTGCCCGACCCAAGGACCATGGCTGAAATAAAGCACCAGCACGCAGCAACCTCTCACGACTGCCCGTGAGGGTTACTTACAACATGCCCTCTTGGAGCTTGTGATTTGTACAATGATGAGACCATAAGCTTAATTTATATGATGTCTGATATGAACTAGAATTGAGCCAAACCTGCAAAGATGCAAAGCTAGTTTGCTACCTTACCCAGCCTCTGACTCCGTGCAATTTTCATTTAACTCATCACCAAGGTCATGAGAGAAAAAAACTTTTGACTAGGTTATCTTTGCCTTCCTTTTATGGGTTTGGTACAAAATAGATTAATTAAAAAGGAGAGAAAAATAATCTCTTCTCTCGTCATGAGAACCACATGTGCTGTGTAAAGTAGAGAGAGAAAAGAAGTGAGTGCTGTAAGTAGTAGATTGTTTTATGTACTTCATGGGAAAAATTGGCCAGCTCGTTTCAAAGCAAACTATGCCTACAGTACTTTAAAGGGAAGTAGGAGGAAATAATAATAATTATATCTGAATTGGCTTGGGGCTAAATTCTGTAAATGAATGTGGGTGTGACTGGGCAAAATGTTGTCTTGATGTTAACCCAAATGAAAAATGAATCTATCAAACCCAGATTCAGCTGCAAACTGCTGTGTGTTACTGTATATACATGCAAGGATATTTGATTTTTAAATTTTCTTAGCTGAGTATGCAAATTAGCCTGCTTCTTATTAGCCCTTGTAGGAGCATAGTCATATGAAAAATTATGACAATCTAATCTCAGTATTTCAGTCATAAAGAACAAAAACGGCCAATGTAAATGTTAGCAGAGAAAAGAAAAAAAATAAATTAATGGTTAGGTATTTGTGGGTTTTGCTCTAAAGTAGATGGGAAAGTGAGTAGGGACCAAGGAAGGGAAAGACCAGTAAGCTTATCTTTATCTGTGGAGTTGGTGATACCTTTTGGGCAGGTGGGATTATGTTATCGATCAAGGCCAACAGCCACAGTCATAGAGAGTAATAAATAAGAAAGTTATTAAAAGTAGCTTATCATAGGAAAACTTTGATAAATGGGGAATTATAGACAAATTGAGGAAAGACTAAAGGATAAACAGCTGTAGAAAAGACAGCTCTGCTGCAGCTCTTAGCTGCACCAGTCCTGGTGTTACTGAAAAGCTTTCTTTTTTTTTTTAGCATCCAGAAATGTATGAGTTAAAAATTCTTTCTCAACTGTCAAGAGCTCAGCTAAGCAGATCAAAAAGAGAAGGAAAACCAAAACACAAGCTCAGAAGTTGCCTTTGCCTTGTACAGGGAGTCAGAAAGTGTCAAAAGATGTGTCATATCTTAAAAGGCTAAATGAAAAGTTATGGTTCCTCAGTACATGAAGAAAGAAGAGATTTATTGAAATAGCTTCTTTGTTGCATCCTATAAAAATATTATGAGGACAGCATGTATAAAAGAGTAAGAAAAACAGAGGTTACTGGAAATTCATGTAAAGGCGAGTTTCTCTGTTTTATAGCATAACAAGACAAAGCCATCACTCCCAATACTAGTGCTCCTAATTATCTGTGAATATTTTTTTTATAGTTTCTAGACTTTTCTCCTCCTTGAGGTAGTTCTCAAAGGCTGAGATTTTCTCCAGTGGATTTTGGTATAGCCTCCACGAGTGGTGATGTACGAGTGGCTGCTCCTCAGTGGCACAGTGCAAAATGCCCTGCCACAGGATGATGTAGCTGCAGAGCTGCGTGGATGCTCATCCACACTGGGGCTGCCACTGCTCATTCCGGACCAGTTTTCTGTCAAGCCAGACCTTGAAAAAGGTTGGAGAAAATGTGTTTGCTCTGGTACCTGGCAGTCCCCGAGAATCCTCCTGCCAGCTGCAAAAAGACAAAGTTTCAGTAATTCCAGCAGTTCCTCTTTCTGTCCCGTTCCCTGAGCTGATTCCTGCTGCTACCAGGTCTGGACAAAAGTGGTTGATGGAGTTGGCCTGTACATCACTGCTGTAAATCCTGAAGTTTTCCTTATTCCACTCCTTGCCCCACTGGAAGGACAAGACTAGGGCTGTGGGAGCTGAATGAAACTGTTTTCAGTACTTTTTGGGGATCAAACACTGAAATATTTTCCACTGAGGCACAAGTTACAGGTGCAGGTTAGAACATCAGCATACAAACTTACCCTTGCTTGATTTGGAACTTGGTGAAACTTTGCCTGTGCAGTAAACATAAGCAAGGCAAGTGGGAACTGTTGTACCCTCAGTATCTCAGTTGAGTCTACGCCTTATTTCAAGAGGGTTCTGGATGATACTGTTGGGCCAAAATTTGCTGAAGAACCACAGTATTCACCCTGAAAGTTGTGGTGAGATAAAAACTACCCAAAGTGAAGGTCCGTTTCTGAGCTCAGGTGCATTTCTGAGCCTGTTCAGGGCTGCACTAAGCCTGATGAGGAGGAGGGCTTTATGGATGGTGCAGCAGCCTCTCCCCTGCCAGGAACCTCTGCAGCCACATTGCATGATCAGAGCTGGGGGAATGAGAAGACTTACAGTGTTTCTTAGAAAGGGTCCAAGATTGCTACTCAAAGGACATGCAGAATTTGTAAGCTGGAATGAAAATTCAGGTGGAATGCAAGCACAGTAAGGATTTTGGAGAACTAGGACGTTGGCATCCTCAAGAATCCCAGCTCAGATACAGAATAGACCCTTTTCATGTCCTATGACCATGTTGAAAATGTCTCAGTTCAGTTAAACAGGGAGAAATTCTTCCTTCAATTAGATAAATTCTGCCTTCAGATTCTTCATGGCTTTTTGCATTGCTTACTCATGGATACTGGTGCAAACTGGTTGTAAGTAGCTTCTGAAATGGGAATGATTTGTACCAGCCGTGCACCAGAGAAAGTACTTTGCAGCCCACTGGAGACCCTGTCCCACGTCCCCATGTCACACTAAGTGTGACATGACTGTAACTGGGACTGTTGCTAACCCCAGATACCCTGATTGACGCCATCCATTTACCCCATTGGCTGCTACGCATTAGTTTTTGCAGTGAGACTAGAAAATGGGATATATGTTCATAAAGCTGTATTCAAAATATTGTGTTTCTCTTCTTTGTCTAAGCACTGCAAGCTCTCCTGCTCATCTTCGTCCCAGCCAAGTAAATACTGCTGCAATGCATAACTGAAAACAGCTATTTCTGCTATTTTTGTGTTACAGATATGTGCTTTGGGAATAATTGCTACATGTCCTTCTCCCAGCTGAAAACCAAGTAAAAGGAAACCTTAACCATAATACTGGTAAATAACTAGCTATGATTTCTGTTAACAGAGCTTCTTTTTTACACACAGTGGAGAAGCAGCAGACTGGGAGTGTTGTTAGCAATATATTGTCTTCTCGCTATTGTTAGAGTGGCATATCATCACCTCATTTTATTTCTTCCATCTGTTTCATGCCCGGTTTGCTATAATGCTATTTTGAGAACACTGCGATCACTTGTTTGTATTGATATCAGGAATAAATATAAAATGTTTTTGAAGGCACCATAAGGATGCAGAGTTTGATGGGATTACGGTAAAAGCAAACAAGACACAGGCTGCTGCCAAGATGCAGAACCTGTGGGAGAAATGAGTTAGAGGTTATTAAGGGAGAAGGAGAAGAAAGATGTTGTGACTAAGGCACCGGGCTGGTACTAAAGAGGCCTGGCCTTTGTTCCTGGATGCATTATTGGATTCCTTTGCAACCTGTGACAAGTCACTTCATCTCTCATTGCCTCAGTTCTTCACCAGTGAAATGGAAGTAAATAAAATTTCTTTACCTCACTGTTCTACTTCAGAGAGAAATCCCTTCAAAAGGTATGAAATGCTCAGCTGTTAAAGTGGTGAGCACAGGGGAAAATGAGTAAATCAATGAATTCGAACTCTCTGCTTGTGATGAGTTTAGCGAGTCATTTCTCTGGCCAGTGAACCTGGTATGAAGACAAACACTGGCTTTCTCCTAGTTTAGAGAAACATCAATGACCAATGTCTTGTGTGAAGTTGTAACAAGGCCTGAGATATTTTTAATGATAATATGTCAGCAAAAGGAAAAAAGAAGATGAAAACCCCCTTTTTTTTCTTATTACATCAAGGAAGAAAAGACCCAAGAGAGGGAATGATAGATGTCCTAACTGCATAAAAGGAAAGCTTGAATACATGAAATGTGGAATTTTTTATCATTGGGAAACTTTCAAAGATTAAAATATACATGAGCGTGGCTTTTCACTGCTGGGTACCTTGCACAGTCAATTACATCCACTAATAGTGAAAATAAAGTGTTTCACATATAGCTGGCTACATTTTATATTCACCTTGCACTTGTATAAATGACCACACAGGGCTCTAGGCATGGAGAATCCATTTCCTGTAGATTTCCAGCATATCACAACCTGAGGATGTTACTTTATTCTTCAGTACCGTATTTGTCGCCAAAGCTACTGAGATATGATGCAAACGCTATCAGTGAATCACACCCAGAAAGCTTTCTAATCCTAGATAACTTCCTATGTGATGCTGTATGTGTTTAGAACTGATAAGGAAATCTTCTAAATTTCCTATTATCTTTGATTAGATATGGGTTTCAGTTTTGATTTAGTGTTAGGCACCTACTGTGAGGAACAAAGGAGGTGTCACAGATAACAGAGAGATAATTGTTTTAAAAAGTGAGATCCCTAAGAGAATAAAAAGCAGGTTGTTGAATTTCTTCTCATATTATTGATTATCCTTTCACTACTATTATCCATCTGCGGAAACATATGCTTTCAAAGGAGTTAATCTTATCTGTAAGATGACTAACATGCATCTAAATTTTCCGTTGTTACATGCCAGTGACATGTCTTTAAACCAGACCCTTCTCTGGAATGTGTCAAACACCAGTGACACTGAATGGTTTTCCTTTAGGATGAGGACAAGCAGTTTTCTTTGAATCACTGTGTTCTTCCTTCATGGCTCACATGTGGTTGAAAATTATTTGCAGGCAGATGCTGACAATTTCCTGAAGAAACTTCATGGTTCATTACCTCCCTTTATGATTGCAGCAAAATAAATTGCTGTAAAGTCAGTTAATGTGATAGAAAATGTTCAAATTTCCAATAATAATAATAATGAAATCTCAATCCTTCTCTCTAAACTCTTCCAAAATACTTTCCAAATCACCTCCCCTTCTGCATTTGCATGCAGATACTGAGTCTTACTTTATGCTAAGTAGAACAAAGGTTGCCTCTGCCATGCAAATGCTGCTGGTTGGTGATGTTGCTTAAAGAGATTATTCAGGAAAGACTATGTGCATAATTTAGTGTGACTGCTGGAGGAGTGGAGGAGAAGCAAGGAATGGGGCTTGTTGGTTCTGCTGGGTGTTGCTTGCTAGGTCCCTAACATGAGTGAGAGTTACAGCATGCAACGGGTGATCGGCTGAATACATGCTCATGTCTTTCCCTAGAGAAGGATGGACATGTATCATGTAATAAGCTACTGTGTATATTCCGGTGATCATAAAATGAGTACAGGTGGTACAGTAAGCAAGAAAGAGCAGACAGTCAGGCATTTCCAAATCCCAGCATCTTTGCCATGCTTGATATTAGGACTATCTGGAGATAGCTGGGCTGGTTTATGTTTTGCTGAATGGCCTCCTGGCCAGGTTTCCAAAGAGGCTTTAACTGAGCTGACTCTTATGCTCAGTAGGAAATAATAACAGGGGTGCTTTGGGGCTTGCTCCTGCCAGTCAGGAGGAGGATTTTCTCCAGGGCTAAGCTTGGATTCTGGACTGTGTTGGCACAGCCCTTGTGTATTATCATGGCTCATGGCTTTCAAAAGGACAAAATGCAAGAAGGTGGACTGAAATAGGAAGCTGCAAATGGGGCGTTGACTAAAGTGTATTCTCTTGATCAGCACGGGAGATGCTGCATGGACACAAGGGTGAAGGTGACGTAGCCAGATGTGACCTGGCTGCATCAGGAAAATGCTTTTGAAAAAATTGGTGCTAAAGAGCTTGCATGGGATTCAAACAGATGATATCCTTCTATTTTGAATGATAAAGTGGCAGATTCTGGAAGTAACCATGGCTGCACCTAGGGCGGGTGGGTGGTTATGGCCTCTGTAATGTATGTGTCAATAAAGCAGGCAGGTAGCAAGTCATAATCTCATAGCAAGCAAATAATTCTAAAGAGGAGATTTGCATCCTAAAAGCGTGCCCTAAGCCAGAAGATAAGTCTTCCAAAGCCTGTATTTACCACATATAGCACATGTTTAACTCTGGGTGATGTGATTTCACTTACAGTTGAAGCTAATACCACAGCTCAAACTCCAGGGTATGCAGAGATGAGCCGTGTTTCAAAGTGTGTACCACTGGACAGACTAACCATTTCAGATGGAAGAAAAAATAGAGTTTCTGGGGACTGGGCAAAACCAGGGCTTGTATCCCATTTCTTATTTTTCCATTAAGCCTGATCAGTAAGTAAAGGAGTTGAATTGACATGCAGACCTGTAAGTTCATAGCTGAGATGAAAGAAGACACACAGTACGAAGGCACAAAGGCACAAGAAAGAAAGACGGGGAAGTGAAAGAGGAAGCAAAAGGCAAAACTTCTGTAGAAAAATCCAAAGCATCAGAATGGCTGATTTCAGCTTCAGAGAGTTGCCTTGAGCATACATTAAACCGGGTTCAGCTGCAATATGTACCATCAAATATTTCATATTAATAATTAACAAGTCACTGGCTGTCAGAGCGAGATTCAAATGGATGGAAGGGGAGTTTGGGTCACCTTCCCCAGGACTGAGAGTCTTAATGAAGGGATAGCTTTACTGCACTGCTGAGGAATGATGATATACTAGGCAGAAGGATTAAGGGATATACATTTTGACGGCTCCCTCCATGCTTGGTCCCTCACAGGAGAGTATTTCATTTCTTCTTTTTATTCTTCTCCTTGACACACTGCCAGTGTGTACACATAAAGGGCTTGGTCTCACCTGCCACTGTGTGGTGTACCCCAATGTACATCTCCGGAAAATTAGCTTGTGTATATGCAAACTCAACAGCAAAGGTGCTGTGTATCAGCGACATGACTGCATTCGCTCACTGTTATAAATCAGAGTGCTTGGTGTGTCTTTGCTGGGCACATTCTCATTCATCAAAGGTGATTTTCAAACCTGTGCCTAATTCTCATGCATGAGAAATGGGAATTCACTGAAATCTCTTGCAATGCCTTGTTCTGGCTTTAGATTTTCTCCCCAACACTCCTGTTCACCTTCAAACCTATTTGAACACAAACATAAATGATAGACTACAAGGCACTGGGTTTATTGCTTTCCCATTGATCACTGATGGGCTCATGCCATTAGATGAACAGCTCAAAACAGAGTCAAACCCTAAGTTTTCCTTGTTGATGAAAGGTGAAGTGGAGGACTGAAATACTACGAGTTCAAAGAGACAACAGAAGACCTTCACAGCCTTGGCTGCAGGACCAGTAGTGACCACAGCTAAAGAGAATAGCCCTGCGGGAAGTGGCAAGCAGGATTTAAGAGAGAAACTGAAGAAACAGCAGTCTCTTCAAGATCAGCTCTAAATGTTTATGAAGTCGCACTGCCATTTGCACCTCTGGCTTGGGATGAAAAACGAGCATAAAAGCTGTGCAGAATTACCTTTGTTCTAGTCCTACAGAGGGACAGACAGACACACTGACAAATTCTGAAAGCCCAGAAGAAAAAGTGGCACATTTCAAAGAGCTAATTACAATTTCTTTCCCTTGGAGATTAATCCACTGACGGTAATTAAGCTCCCTCTATTTTCGAGATCTTGGCAAGATCTAAGAAAAGCGCGAGCGAGTGAGAGAGTGCCCTTGCTAGCCAAGCAGATTTTTTACTAAGCTCTATCAGCCCTAATTAATAGACCTTTGTGTAAGACCAACAAGAAATCAGATTTCCAATAGAGCTGAATCAAATGGCTTTGGCTACCTCTGCACACACAGTTTGTTAAGGAGCCAGGCCACAGCCAGGATTTACACATTCAGAGGATGAAAAGCAGGCACAGGGGGGAAGCAGGATGAACAACTCCCCCCACCCCAACTCCTTCTTCTTCTCTGCTGCTGCTTTGTTCTGTTTGTAATCTTACCAGATGGCTAAGGCAGCCTAGAGAAGAGATTGCCTGAAACAGGCAGGTGATGAGGCCAGCAGCAGGGACTCCGGCAGCGATTGAAGAAACTGATACAGCTCTCTAACCCTTGCTGCTAGCAAAGTGCTTTGTTATTTTTCTTTTGCTCGTGGCTGCATTCAATTTTGTGCCTTTCTGATAGCCAAGAAGGATGCCAGAAGCCAGATTCTCGGCTGGCACAAGTGAAGATAGCATCAGTAACATCCCTAGAGCATGGCTGATCTGTGCTAGCTGCAGATTTTAGCCCTTAATTTCTGAACACCCCAGCTCTGCTTTTCTTACAGCTTCTTGTATGAGTATGCAGGCATGCTCCTCTCAGAGCAGGGAGGACCTAGCCCTTTCCCACAGCTGTACCTGGCAGACAACATGTTTTTCTTTCCACCCACGCCAGGGTAATGCTACGGGCAAACAGTGGAGCAACAGAGACCGAACTGGGTCATGGAGAGCATTCAGAGATCCCCAGAAATGTCTAGAGAGAATATTGACTATGCCAACAACACCCTCAAGAGCAGACTTGACTGTTTTCCATATTGCAAGTTTGTAAGTGCAGCCCCTGCCCGGGTTCAAGGTGCGTTCTCTGCAGCAGCTGCAGGGACCACGCTTGCCTTGGCTTGCTCCATGAGCTAGGATGCTCCCAGGTGCATTCAAACAGGCCAAGGGCAAACTATTTGTAAGGCATCTGTGTGGACTGAAAGTGGGTGGGATGTGGGGCAAAATGTGCTCACAGTCACTCTGGGGCTGGTTTTCAAAGCCACCAGGTCTGTTCATGTTCAGCAATCCTTTGTAATCCAGATCAAAAACATGGCACTGCCAGGAAAGGTTGAAGCAGCTCATTCTCCATTTCCATTGCAGCTCCCAGCAATCTGGTGTGAAGAAATAACTCTTTAAGAAAAACCAGGATCTGTTGGGTATTTGATTCCATGCAATATATAATCTCACCCTACCTACACAGAAGTCAATAGTGAAAATCCTGTTGATGTGGATGGTAGCAGGACTGGGCCCTAATACTGCACTGATGAAGCTGTAAGAGCAGAACAAGGTTCACAGCAGGTTCCGGTTATTGTACAGTCAAAGACCCAACTTTGCCAGTTCTCTAATATTATTTTGGCTTATTGATTGTAACAACGTAAATTAAAGTACATTTAAAGTGCTACTATTCACCCACAATGAACTCAACAACAATAGAAAGCTTGTCTTTGTAGTTAAAAAAATAAATGGAAAGCCACAGAACAAAAGCTGAAATACCATAAAAATAAGGTGGGCATATATTTCATAGCTAAGCTTATATGCAGTATAAATATCTTTTGTCTGATTTCTTTTCCCTGGAGAATTAAGCACTGAATAAAATAAAAAAAAAGAAAGAAAAATATTCTACTATTTCTCTTCTTAATCCTTATTATAATTATCTTTTAATACTTTTTAAAACTTTTTCTTTGAATAGTATCAGTTTCTCACTGTATATCATCATCAAACTCTTTGTATATCTTTTAAAAGTGGAAGTACTTCTAGAAAAGTATAAGTGTTTATTTGAACCAATAACTCTTGAAAAAAAGATAAAGTTTGAACACAGACGTTTCATATAGGACATTTTCCTCTGTGAGTTTAAGAGATTTATTCTGCCAATGCAGTGATCAGGATGGGAAGAGCATTATCTGTTCTTTTCACCTTGACCACATGTCATATTTGCTTCTTACCGGTGCTCTCCCTGAAGTGGGATCTACCAGACCTTCCATGGAAAGAAATTAAAGGTCTTACAGAAAAGTGGACTGTCTTCCGAAAGGCCAGAAATAAGAAAGATTTTCTGACAAGCTTCCTCGATCTGGCCAGTATTATGGCAAATTTTTCAAGCTCTGGCAGTGGTTAAGTTGCCCAGGGAACATGAGAAACAAAGCAAGAGGCTGTCAATTTGTCATCACCAGAAGCAAAAAACTAGAACGTTATTGTCACATCTGGAGATACTGAATCACCACCAGGTGCTGAGTCAGACATCTGAATGAAGAACCTGCAAGAACCAGCTGGAAGACAGGACACACAGGTGGTGGAATAGGAAACTGAGAAATGCTGCTAGTCTCTAATGGGGAAAAAAGCCCATAAGGGCCTCCCAGCTGGTCCCAGTCAAGACAGGCAATGCAGACAATTGTCTCTGCAATGCCAGCCTGGAGGGACTGGCGGTGCATATGGCTCTTGGAGTCACAGGTGGATCCCATGCCATTTTTCTGCTTTCCAGAAGTGAAGGGCATCATCACAATGATAAAGGACATTCATATGGGGAATCCTGGACTGGTGTATTTGGTGGGTACCTACACTGGTGACAGTAGTTTCAACTAAGACACTGTCCATTAAGGACATTGTTACTTTTTAGACCATTACAGATCATGACCAGGCTCTCTGAAAGGTTATAGCCTCCACTTTCAAGTGGTGAATTAAAGAGCTGTTGGTGTCGGTGAGCATTTATTAAAGTGTGTCCAAATTTATGTGCTCTTAATCTTTCTGTGTAATGTGCAGTAAAGCTGCATTATCGTGTACACCTTTCTCTTGGGACGCACTGGCTAGACTTCTCTGGCCAGTAGCAACATTTCCTGAGTTTCCAGAAATGACGAATGATTTCTTAATGCAGAAGTGCTGTGGCTTCACTGCAGTTACAAAAGCAGATTAAATTAGTATTGACCTTGGTGCTGCAGTAGCCGCGTGGGTATCAGTAGAGCATATGACAACTTTGTGTACCGGTTCTCATTCTGCTCGAAGAAGATGAGATCATCACTGACCTAAAAATTGGCAGCTGCCCCTGCACCAGTGAAAGCAGCCTGGTTTCATTGACCTTGTAAAGAAAGTACCAACATCTATCATGTATATTTGGAACTTCAGAAGGGAGAACTTTCCAGCAAGTCAAACCTTTTCCTGACATAACTGATTTGTAATGTGGGAAGCATTACCTCAAACTGAGCACTGTTTTGTGCTATCCTACTGGTGTCCCTCAGCCTTGGTTCTACAGTCACATGGGGAAGTTGTGCTGCCGGAAAGATTTCCAGGCTGAATGAAAGGAAGGCCAGTGAAGCTAACAACTGTAAATAATGGAGAGTGATGTGGAGAGCTAAAGGGATCACTCACATAGCTTGGGATTAAATGGATAAAGGCAATAAGAAGGTATTTTTGTCATATTAGGAATAAAAAGGTTGTAGGTCAGGTAGGGGTCCAACTGCTGCTTGCAAATGGTGGATGAGTAACTGGGATCTCAAAAAGGCAGATGTTTTCAGAGAGATTTTTGTGCTGTAGGTGGGGTGGAGCAGGAGGATATGCCCAGCTCAGATGAAGTTATAGCCAGAAGTGGAAACCTCTCATGTACAGAATCATAGAATCATAAAGGTTGGAAAAGACCTCAAGGATCATCAAGGCCAACAGTCAACCCAGCGCCACCTAACCCAATAAACCATGTCCCTAAGCACTACATCTACCTGTTTCTTGATCTGCTAAAGACTAAAATTTTCAAATCAACCAGTTCAGATTATGCATAGCCAGAAGGCTGAAAGGAGTGAGTCAGGGTGCTCAGAGCTTGAAAAAACCCAGATACTTAGTCAAGGAGTGAGCAGTGTGATTCAGGGAAGACCCCGATAAAGATCCTGGTCAAAACAATAGAACAGTGAATTCAGGACTCTACAAACAATAAACTAAGCTCTAGTTACATCTAAAATTGTAGCCAATGTCAGCCAGCGTGGTTTCAGGGATGGCATGTCTCATCACACAAACCTGTTGCCCTTTTTTGAGAGGATTACTGGCCCACAGATCTGCATCAATATGTACGCTCATACCTCTCAAAGCCATTTGACTTAATACTGCATTATCTTTTGGTTGAAAAACTTGCACAGAATGAGGAGCACTTTCTTGGAAAGTGGTACTGAACTGAAGGACACAGGGGTCATTGCAAATAATTACCTAACCACAAGCACTTTACGCAATGCCCTGGGAAAAATTGGCCAATGCAACCCATAGATGTATAATAAGGGAATATGAAGTAAAGGAAGGAAAGTGATTTTGAATTAATGACTGCTATTACGATACTTTGTCCACTTCTCATTTTCATGCTTCAAGAAAGATGTGAAATACTGCAGAGAATTCAAAGGAGAGCTACAAAAATGACCCAAGGGCTGGAAGGCAAGCCTCAAAGATAAGGCTTATGCAGGCTGAGAGGTGACTTGATCTGTGTTTATAGATATTTACACAGAGAAATGAGATCTAGAAAAATAACAAGATCCAATATCTGTAAGACGAAGTTAAATGAATTCAACCTTGAAACAAAACCGGTTTCTAGCAGTGGTGGTAAATGAATATTGAAATAATTTACCATAATGGTGGTGGGTTTGACATTGCTTCATGTCTTTAGGATGAGATCAGTTGCCTTTCTGAATGATCTGTCTTTATCCCATTACCGTCAGAAAGTCTATGGTGACACAAGCATTTCTGGCTTTGGAAAGAAGGAGGCTGAGCCCCTCACCTGAGACTGACCCGAGCTGTGATGAAGGCAGGGTGAGGAGGGCTGGGGCTCTTGGGTGGCACAAAGGGTTGAGACACAGGTCTGTAACTGGAGTCTGTGCAGCAGGGGAAGAGGTTTGCTGCTGGGCACATCTGTGGTGGCCAGAGGCATTGGGAGAAACTGGTATTTCTCCTGCATTGGGCTGGCAGATGAGAGTCCCAAGGCTTAATTTAAGTTTTTTTGGCCTTATCTTGCTCAGATTGTTTAGGCTACATGAGGTTTACATATAGTACAAAATTATTCTTATTATAAGGAATTTTAAGGAGCTAAAACAAGATAGCTGCTAAGCGATGATAAACTTTCTGGGAAGAAGTTTAAAAAAAAAAAAAAAGGGTCTGACAACCATCAATAAAGCATGGACCTGTCTGATTCAGACCAGGGAGCACAGTGGTTTTCATAGGCTGGCCTGAGGGCCACCCTTGCAAGCCAGCCAAGGCTCAGTTTTATGCTCCATCTAAGCTAATGCAGACAATGCCTTTGAAATGTCCTGCTACCTCTGGCCCTGGCTTTGTGGTCCCATGGGTCCCCATGCCCCAAGTTTTAAAAAAGAAAAGAGAAATCTTGAGAACTCAGATTAATACATACAAGCAATGTGGTATAATTATTTTAAAAGCATTGACAAGTGTTAAAATGAAGAATAACAATCTTTTTGCTCAGTCACTAAGTTCAGGATTGATCATCTCTTTGGACAATTAATGTAAAACACTTTTTCTTCAAGGAGTGTATGCGTGTTTTGAGTATAGGTGTGCATACAGATTAGGTCAGGAGAGGATCTAATGGTCCTAGCAGGCACAGAGGCTATCAGATATAGCACCAGTTGGATCTGCACTGTTTGTCAGCAGTTCTCGTATATATATAAAAGCAAAAAGACACCTTGCTTTCAGACATTTTTCTACCAGGATCATAAATTTATATTAGAGTACTTTTATTATAGTCTGCTTTTCTTGTCTTGAAAATATCAGTGTATAATTTAATCCTCCTCTCTTGCTGCCTCTCTTTTCTGTTCCTCCCCTGAAGAGAAGCTTGCAGTCAGTAGTGGACAGAAGATGCCCGGAGGAAAGCACAGTCCCCCATAAATAGGAAATTAAATGGAAAGCTGCAGTCATGAAAGAAGGGGCTCAGAAAGATTTTAATAGCATTCTTCAAAAGGTGTCTTGTGAACACTCACCACAATTTAATCCTTGAGCATTTAAGCACGCCTGAAACATCTTCTAAAGGCGAAAAAAATACCTTTCTTCCCTAGTGTTTCTAAACCCTGTGATTTTTTAGCAGTACATTTTCTTGCAAAGCCAGTACAGGAGAAAGGGAAAGCAGTCTACACCCCTTGCAAAAGCAGGTAGGTTGGGGCTTGGTGTGATTTGCACCGACACTGTCTCGTGCTGCTTGCAGTTGTTATCAGTGTTCCCTTCTGCAAGTCAGCCTGAGCGGCCCATGGACACTGACTGCTCTTGTCCAAAGGGCTGACCGGGAGTCTGAGACAAGGCAAATGTTGCAGATTTGTCTGTTTTACAATTTGCTGGTAAAGCTTCATCGCCGCATTATGCCTCCAGATATGACCACACTTGCTGAGTAAAGGCTTGCTGTCTAAAAAATTACCTTCTAACCCTGAGCTTGCTGCTCTCCCAAGGACAGTGCATGCCAGCAGACTACAGTGTGTTTCCCAGCCCTGCGGACTACGGTGAGTTTCCCAGCCCCGAGGTGGCCGGGGGTCTGCAGTGGGAATTACCCTGGGAGCTGGACTCTGGGCTCCAGACTCCTCCGCACTCCCAGTGCTGCAGGAAAGAAAAACCCTTCAGGAAAAGCACAAGTTAAAATATCCAAGTGAAGAAAGACACTCTGCAGCGCAGGAAGCAAGCATGTACTGGTCAAGGAATTAGATTACTCAAGGTGGTGACTCACCCAGTAACTATTCAGTGTTTGTGGTAAAAAGGGAAACCTTTGCCAGAGAATGACTAAAATCCATTGGCACAGGCTCTAAAGGAATCATGACTGGGCCTAAATGACTGTGTACGCAAGTGAGTTATTTTTCCGCCCCTTTCCACTGAAGCAAGGCAGAGGATAAAAAAAAAAAAATACACTATCCCTGTTTACGTAGGTTATTACAGCGCTGGAGTCGCCTCAGGGGGCCTTTCCCGCAGCCGCTGTCACTGGGGCCAGGTTCAGACTTACATTTCCCTGTTCAGGCTGGGCTGTGATTTTTGTGTTCATTTTAAAGGCTTGAGTTGGCAGTGCACAGCTAGCTCCAGGGCATTCATTTTTGCTTCGCTGAATGGTATATAGGAGGAGAAAGAGCAAATTCCAGGATCTTGCAGTTTTGCCACTGAAACAAAAAACAGAATGACTGGCTTTCACAGGCTGCACCGAGGTAATCTGGGACTAATCTCAGCTCAATTGCTGCAAGCTGCTGAGTCTGGCCGTGGCTTGTCGCTCAGCATCTGGCAGGATCAAACCAAAGTAATCTCAAGTAACTCGGAGAAAGTACCACAAATGTAAGCAAAAAGCAAGAAGAACACGGAGTGATTGAGAGGTAAATGAGATGCGTATTTTTCTTCCCACTGGTGTCCAAAGTTGTTTTCATGTTACCATTTTCTTTGTTTAATTCTGAGATCCCCAATGCCCTGATTTTTTTCCTCCCTGCAGCCCAGCAAACCGTATTTACTGCCTTTGTCAAAGGTCAGTGAAATATTGCAGTTGCACGGGCTGTCAGCAAATATGCTTCGAAGAACTTGAGAGTATTTGGTTGCTTTTGTCAGTTTTTTGTGGCTGTAAGGGAACTACACAATAAGGCAATAGCCTGGCATGCACAGATGTGTATTTCCCCCCAGTAAAGGTTAAAGCACAGCCCTGGCATCATTCAGAAAAGCCTTCCCACACCTGCTTTTCATTTCCTTTTGCTATTTCTGGTAATGAAAATTGGAAGTGTTGCTATAGATTTGGGGTGTAGAAGGCCTTCTACACATTTTGTTTTTTCTTAAAGGCAAGCCTGGGATTAAGTGAATGTTTAAGCATCAAAAAGATGAAACCAGAGAATTTCTGGAAGGAGGAGAAGAGGGAAAAAACTTGCTCTTGGTTATTATTTTTTACTGCTGATCCAGCTGGGAAGCTCAAGTTGCCTTTCGCCCTTTTCAGACCTCCCGTTTTTGCAGCAGAAAATCCGCTGCTTGCTGGAGCTGCCCCTTTTTAGGGTTTAATGTGGAAACAACAGAACTGCAGTCTGTTTTACAACAAGCCATTGAGCTTCCTGTAGAAACAAATTCCTTTCCAGCACTTTCTTCCCCTGCTTGCCAGTCAGCCTTTTGTTCTCTGTCTTTTCAAAGCTTGTCTGTGCTGCCTGAAGGAAAGGGGCTAGCCTAGCCAAATGCACTTTTTCGGCGCTCCCCCCACTCCAGCTGCTGCTGAGGCACCCCCAGTAGACTCTGGCAGCAGCTAGGGTGCTCTAAATCCTCAGGGAATCCTTGTTCATGTCTCCCCCTCCACTGTCATCACTTGGCTTGGGCCGCACATTTGGGTGTGTTCTGTTTTTCTGGGTGGGATTTCTCAACCCCCTGAGGGAGAGCAGTACCAAATTCCCACCAGCCCTGGCAAAATAAACTGCTGCCTTAATGGGTCTGTAAACAGTGCAGACAAAACCCTCAGAGCAACAGTGCGTGTAAGTTTGTATCTCACCTGGGTGTTTAGGGTATTTCCGCAGAACACACAAAGCCCGAGCTTGGAGCTTCGCTCTTGTGCTGCCTCATTTGGAAAAACCAGTTTGCACTCCATGGGATCCCACCTCCCACAACACGGTATGGGCCATAACAGCTGGAATGTCCTTAAGTGGAAGAGATTAAGACTCACCCGAAATGGTCAGTTTGGCAGCGAGGGCAGCCTGTGAACATGGTGGGTGTCCTGGGCTCGTAACCTGCTCCCATCAGATATGTGGGGCGTGAGCACAGCTGCTCTCCCCAGCTGCTGCTCTGTTTGTGGGCTAACGGCCGTACAAAGCTGGGACAGAGCAGGAAGGCTCTTTGCCTCCTGTAATAAACGCCTGGGCAAGGTTTTGGCAGCCAGCTCCAGGTGGGAATCCCAAATGGAACAAAGGATGGAGCTGTCTTTGAGGGGCTTTGCCTAGTCTGCTCTCGCTGCTACTGGCCACCCACTTTCACACAGCTGGTTGCTTGCTCCCCACTCACCTTGCCGACTGAGAGCTCACTGTTAGGCTTTTCATCCTCTGCATGCGACATGTGGGGAATGAGGGTTTCTGCCCTGGGGCTGCGTTTCCTACTGATCTGAACTGCCAAGTCATGCAGCACTGAGTCACGGAGGAGATTTCGCCTGGGGTGTGCCAACGCCCTCAGGCGTGTTTGCAGAGCTCATCCTATGACTCCAATCTCCTCTTTTCCTGACAGTGCTTTTGCTCCTCCAGGGTTTTTGGTCAAATGCTAGTGATGTGATGTCTGTGCCCGTAGGTGCCATTTTGAATACTTGTGAACGTGCAGATTTGAGTGGTTTGTTTTGAGATATGGATGGGATGATCTCCAGAGGTCCCTACCTGCCTCAGCACCTCTGTGTGAGTAGGGGTGTGGGATCTTATATACGAAGCGACATTCCTGCCCTTCCTGCTCTCCCCATTTTTAAATCCCTTTTGGTGCCTCTCCATGCTTTTGCACTGCATTAAGGTTATTAGCAAATACTTAGGCAGAGTGTAGGTTGGCCTACCACTCTGAAAGCATCTCATCTAAATGGGAACTTTATAGGCAGGTCTCAAACCCCGCAGGTCAGTTTAGTGTTTTCCAGAGACTGCACGTTCTCTGCACGTTCTCTGTTAGCATTCATAAAGCAGACCGACTCCATCACTTTATCTCATGGAAGGGAATCTCTCTGCTTGCTAATACCCTTATTTTAATGTGTAGGACAGAATCCCAATTGCTGCATAAAAAGAGTGAAACCGAAGATGACGGGCCTTGAGAAAACGAGCAGGATCTGGTCCTGAGTGAAATGCAGCACTACACTTAGCTCCGGGGAGAGCAGGAAGGATGCAGAAAAGCAATCTCCACTGAGGCATTCCTTTACTACAGCCTTTGTGTCTCATCTTTTTTATCTGTCAGGGTTTCCTCCACCTTCTTTAAACCACAGTGGACCAAGTGTGCTTCTTTGAAAGAAACATGCAATTATTAATCAGTGTATGTTATGCATAAAGAAATGTAATAGGTGAAGCTTTTCACTTTGGCAGTATCAAATTGTCCTAATTTACCCATGGTCTCTCATTTTTTTTTTCTTGGTAATACATGCAGAAAGTGCTCTAACATCCCCCATACCGTAAGGATTCAGACTTAAAACAACAACCCCATCCTTTCTGCCTTTGGCACTATTTGCTGATTAACCATCTGCTGTCATCAAAGTCCTGGTGAAGAAACATGTGCACCACAACTCTGACTGAGCAGGCGGTGTTTGGCAATACCAACGTGTAGAAATACCCAAAGCAGCATCCATGCAAGGACCAGAGCCCCAGGCAGCTTTTTTCCCAGAAAGCTAATCCAAATGCCTGGAACTCCAGGTGCTTCAAAGGTGATGGGCACCACCACTGCTTGCCTTGGCTGCACTTCCCAGACAAAATACTTTCCTCAAGGAGTGCCCCATGCAATTAGTCTTGCTTTGGTTCAGACCTCCTTGAGTATTACTGGGGTATCGCATCAGCTTCTGTGTCCAACCTCTCAATTAAATAACATTCACAGGAAATAACTGCAGTGAATATAAATGATGTGCAATCTGCCCTAAATTTTTAGGAGGAAAAGTTACTGGACAGTCAGGAACAGCACTTGGTCAAGAACACTCGCTTGTGCAAATGAAGAAGCAACAGTGCTGTGTTTGAAAAAGAGATTAATTCCTGCAGCAGAGAGTTGCTGCTCCTTTGCTTCAGGTGCTCATCGGTTTTTCATTTGCTGTGTCCCTCTTAACTTGTTATTTTCTACAAGAAAATAACTGCCATTTCACATAGGCAGAATAATAATAACAACATCACATCCAGCACACCATAATAATACATTACATAGACTCTGTATCAAAAGAGACCCTAAAAAGTAACATTTACACACTCGTTTTTCTCCTTAGGTACCATGCACTCAACTTTGAAGGGTGGATCTATGGATGAGACATTCAGGCATCTGCACTGGCCCATAGACAAGGAGGGAAATGCTGATGTGTTCCCTTCTGACAGGGTGCAGAAGACACCAACTCCTCCTGACTCTGGAGTTTTGTTTATTTTTTTTTTTTGGTCCCAAATGCATGGCAAAAACCTGGCCCATATCTGGGTAGGGCTCTGTTTCATTGATCCTCCCTGAGGCTGGTGGCCTCTCCTGCTGCAGGATTCAGCAGAGTTCAGGACAGCCTGCTTAAACACCCACATTTCAAGACCAAAGACTCTAAGCCACTTTCTGCCGGAGGCTGACTCTGGATCAGATGGCTTTGGATTGAACTGTGGCAGCAATGCAATGATGTGCTGAAAAATGAGGTAACAAATTGGGACAGGAAGGGGATACTTCCCCCCTGCTTGAAATTGCTGGGAGAACTCTAGGAAAAAGAGTATCACCTTGCGCTTGGAAATCTGGCTCAGCCACAGCATTTAACCCCCCTACTGAAAGTGTATCTGATGTTCCTTTTTCAGTTTTTGGCTAGCCCTTAACAAAACATCTGTTGCACTTGGATCTCTACCTAATTGATAGAGATCTTCTCTCAAACCCAAGAAAACAGAAAGCAAAAGAAACCAATAGTGCAACCCCTATAGCTGGAGAACAGCAAAAAAATCTCCACGCAGCTGCTAGTTAGAGACAGCCCCAGAACACACGATGGAATGAACAAATGCGTGGTGAAAACTTAACACACTCCCTGAAGCTATAGAAACAGGCTATAGAAACAATCCTCCAGTGTCCGCAGGACTCCTATTTGGGACCAGTGCTTTATTCTGCAATCATCTGGTTAAAAAAACATGTTTTGAGGCATGGCTGGGTGACAGTAGGGAAGCCAAGCAGCAGAGACAGCTCCTACATTACTATACACAATAGTTGTTGCCATTAGGGGATAAAGGGATGCAGCAATTGCCCTTAATTTAGAAACAAATAGCAGAGGGATGACTAGCAGCTGGGTGAGTCCGCACGCACATGCACTATCAGAGAATCTATAACATGGGAGCAAGAGGATGTGTTTTCATGATGACATGGAAAGAACCCACTTTGAAGTTCCCAGGCTGAGTAAAATCAATATCTAAATGCTTCAGCGCAATGTGTTTGATGTTCTCTACATGTAGAAACCCAATAGAGGCCACTTATTATTGAATAGTACTAGACTGAGCAAAGTAGGTCATATTACAGCTTTGTTTGGGAAGGAGCATGGTCCCGGCCAGAACAGCATCCTTAATGCATCGTATCTGGCACTGGAGAATAGGTAGGATATGCACCCAAAACACCTGCAAGAGTGAGTAAGCAGACAAACAGATCTCATCTATGATTGTTTTCTGAAATAGTCATTGGTCAAATTGCCAAATTCTGTCAAGTGGCTACTTGAACCCACCTCACATGCCAGGCATTTGCAAACGTTATTTATAGAGTGACTGTGACTGTGGTGGTGCTGAAGGTCTGTCAGCATTTCCATTACAAGCTCCTATAACTTGGCAGTACGATACCCACTCCAGGCTACAGCCTGACGTGAAGGGTGGGATCTTGTTTTAAAATAAACAATACTTCTCCTTACCTTTTGGGTTCCTTTACCTAAATGCATTACAATTTGTTGGTATCTATTAGACTTTTGTGTTCCAGTTGCTTTAGAAAAAAAGAGTATAGATCTTCCTTATTTTTAAAATAGGTTTGTTTTGGTTTTTTTTCTTCATGGCCAGAGATCAAGCTATATTTTCCTGTAGGGAAAACAGAGATGTCTAGAGAATGGAAAATGGCAAGTGGCTGCCCCTGTGCGTTATTAGCACTGTCGCTGGCTGACGGCTGTTTGTGACATGGGGATGTTGTGTTCCTGGAGAGCATGTGTGACACTCTCCTCCAGCTACCCAGAGGACTGTCAGGTGTTTCTCACAAGACACAGAGAGCTGCTCCGCTGTTGTGGCACCATCACATGTTTCGGGTCACAGCTGTTCAAGCATATGTGGGTCTGCCCACGCTTGTGGCTGGGCATGGCCCCTGCCCGCATGGACATCTCTGTTTCTAGGGTCGAGGAAGGGGCTTGTCGTTGCTCTTCTTGTTGCTCAAGACCCCTTGGATCTCATATCAGGGGGAGCCTGGGCAGAAGCCCCAGCTCGCCCGGTCGCATTGCACTGGGGTAACTCCACCCATGTGCTGCCCAAACGTGGGTAACCCCAGCTGCAGTGTGAGCGCTGCGCTCACAGCCGGGTGGAAACATCCTACGCCCACGTGTTTGGCAGCCGCCCTGCCTGTGTGTCTGTATGTCAAGCGTGCCTGAAGCCACCTTCGTTACAAAGGGGAGGTGGGCTGGCGGGGCAGAGGGTGCTGGATGCCCGGGGTACTGCCTCCCTCCAAGGCTCCCCGTGGGCACTGTAGGGGATGCTTTCCCAATGCACCCCTCCTCACTCACAACCTCACTCTTGTCGTCTGGCCCAAGAGGAATAGCAGTGCCTGGCAGCCCCAGCTCCTCGCCCGCTATCATACGGAGTCTGGAGGCGCATTGATTTTTCCACTTTTCTCAGACTGCACTCATTCGTCATTTTATATTACTGGAGATACCATTAGCAATAAAATAAAGGATGAAAGGTACAGGAGCCATTAGAGTGCTTACTTTATGCATATGAGAGAGTGAGTGAAACAATTAAAAGCACATCAGCTTATAAACATGCTGATACAGTTATTAGCACAGTGAATAATATTCAGAGCATGATACCAGGGGATAGAGATGAAATCTCCCCTTTCCTTTCTCCTTCCCTTCTTGGGAAGCAGAGGGAGGGATCTGAGATTTCATAACGGTGCTGAGTGGATGTAGCCACAGATATTGTAGATGAGCAAGATGAAAAGAAGATTAAATAATAAAAGCAAGGGACATTACACAACAACCAGTCCACAGTTGGCTTCTCTGTGAATGAATTTCAGACCCACAACAGTAAAACTAGAGTGACAGGGAGGTTAAATGGAAAAGGAAGAGGTAGCAATAAGGTGCTGGAACTAGTTTATAGTAGGCAGGGGAAAGCTACAGCAAAGAAAAGAACAAGTTTGATTATTCCCATTCACAGAATGATTTAACCAAAATCCTTCTGAGCACTTGATACCCTGTGAGGATGATATGAATAAGAATACAATGTGTATAAATATTAGATGATAAGCAGACACCCACCTTCCTGAACACTCCAGTATCATTTGCAGGGAAAAAACATCTGCTGTGTATGTTTTGCAGACTTTGTTTTTATTATCTCCTATTTTCTCTCAGCAACCTCGGTGACGTACCTGGTATCTGGAGCTCCAGATAACTTCACTTCAATCAGCAGGAGTGAGCACATCTCGGTGGTGGCATCAGGTCTCTCCTGCTAGGCTTTAGACCCAATTACTCCAAAGGGTTGTGTGGTCAGTGCCTCTGTGGGCTAGTGGTTTCCACTGCAGATAGCTTTCTGGCACTTCCAGATAGTGTTCCAGATAGTTCCCCAGAAGGTCGGGCCAGGTTAGGACCAAGGCATTTTGGAGGCTGATGATGCTTGAGAACTTGCACAGAGCAGAAAGTTATTGAAGAGTTGCACTGCTATTTGGGACAGGATTTTTTATGAATGGTCTCTTTGATGAGATCATTGTTGAAAAAGCAGGGACTTTCTGGATTTTTGTGTTTCTCTTCCTTTTTTACTCTGTGACGCTGTGTAGAAAAGAGCTCCTACCATGACAATGTACTGGACAATAATGTACTGAGGTGGGGTGGGTGAGTCAAGCATGACAGGGGTGCGGAGGTGACATGGTTAGGTCAACTGACAGCACCACGTGGTGGGTGAACCCATCTGCAGCTGTTGATGCACCCCTGCCCATGCACACTTTCCCTGCCCTGGGGCATGATCTTCTTGGTCAGAGTCTACGCGGGCCTTGGTGCTGTTGGTTGCTATTTCTATGTGCTTGTGGCTAAGACCTCAAATGAGTTGGTGAGCCAGCCAAACTCAGTGAAGCATAACCCAACGGTACTCAACAAGTGCTCTCTGGGGCAACGCCCTCCTTCTTTCTAGAAAATGGTATGTATGAATATGGATCTTAACTCTTCCAGAAAGGTGGTTGCTAGAAGTTAGGGAGTTTGTCCACACCCACAGCTTCATGTGTTTGATTGTATCAGTGCAAATCTCTCTGGACTGATTTAGGATGTGGTTATACTTGTTTACCTTGCTATATGTGGAGAAGCTTGAGTTAAGTCCTATAAAGGACACACACGTACAGAAATCTATCCCAGGTTCAGTGACCAGATGTATTCACACTGGTCAAAAACTGCTTAATATCTCACCTATAAGCTACAGGAAAACAACAGTATGTTTACATCAGGCTTAATAATTCCCTGTGGAATAAAACCATGGTGCTTCAATGCATGAGTTCAGTCATGTTTGTGCTTGACAAGGTTATGGATGGCAAAAGTTGAAGGTGAAATAAAAGAGAACCAGTAATGCCCTCAAAGTCATTAGTTTGGTAAATGGAGAACACTGTGAAAAGAAAAAAGAGGAAAGGGAAATACTCTTCCCATTTTGACCTATGGAGTATTTTAATCATGCTTTGAACAACAAGCACTGCAATCCTTCAGCCTCTGATTCAATAAAGAGTTTAGAGTGGAGGTAGAGAAGACAAGATGGATCCTGCAAGCCTGAGCATGTTTTAAGAATATGTATAGTGTCAGGACGTTTCCCTGGCCCCGGGGCAGGTGGCGGGGTTGCAGCACAGGTATGAGCAGTGAGTGGCGTGACCACTCTCATCTGCCCCGGTGAGCTGGAGGCAAGCGTGCACGGGGAAGGCGAAGCACAGCTCTGGTATGCACATACCTCCGTTCCTGTCGTGGGATCAGGAAGGAAATGCTGACTAACAGAAGAACTCTGAACTGGTGGGTTTTTTTATTAGCAATCCCCTAGCATTAAGCAACAGTGACTTTGCATGGACTGACTCATTTCAGATATCCCAAGTACGGAAAAATAACTGAAAGACCCCAAATCTGTCACAAAGCTCGTTTTGATTCAGGTATTTGCCTACCCAAATATTTAACCAGATGACATCAGAACAGCTGCATACCCCTTTGAGGTGCCTTAGTTTGTATTCTCAGGGAAACTGCCAAATGCAATTATGATTTCCCTTTCTTGTGCGAAACAGCAGTGCCCAAACTTTTTAGGTCGCTAGGCCACATTGCTTATTGCAGTGGGAGGCAAAGCTGTGCTGTGCGATGCCTCCGGTTGAGTACAGCCTAGGCAAGCTCCCTGAACATGCTCTGCACATCCCACTCAGACCATGTGTCCTGGGGGAAGGGGCTTTGGGAGCTGGCTGAGCTTGCTCAGAGCAGCTCATACAGCTAGACCTGACCTGGCTGCTTCCCTGGGTGAGCAACCAGGCAGTGGGGTGAGTCAGATAATACGGGGTGGCAAGAACCTGCCTTGTCTCCCTGGGACGTTAGGACCCCTTTCCGCTCCCCTGCCGTGCAGTGATACCATGTGGCTGTGCCATGGCTGTGCTCCCATGGGGAAGGGAGGGTCAGCAGCTGGCTGCTGTTGTTGCCACTGGGTTTGGCCTGCTTCCTGGGATTTCTGGGAAAGGGGGTGACTGGGCCATGGGATGCACGATGAGGCTATGGCCAGTCATCTGGGCACTACTGATAAATGGGCTGTGCAGTGGGCAACCTATAGGTCCTGTTAAAATATTGTTCATTTTTGTGAACTAATTCCCAAGAGCTGGAAGACCTTTCTTAACTGAAAAGATCTTTCCATTATTTTGTTCTTTTTCAGAACAGATAAGATCGTTGGATATAGAAAACTACAGAAGAGAAAACCTTGTGAGTGGGAAAATACAGAATAAGAGACAATGAGAAGTATGAGAATAAGCCAAAGGTGCTCAGCTCTTTGCTTTGCCACAACTATTTCCTGAGCTGTTTATTGCAGTAAGTGCCTATTAATGGACTGACTTGAGCTCTCAGATGTGTGAGCTCTTACCTCAACAGTTATGTCATGGTGAAAACAAAGCACGAACAACAACCCCAAACCCTCCACAACCAGTTTTTGGCATTGAAAGTGTTAGCAAGTAATGTAGTAATTAAATGTACCCAATGCTTTCTGACTTCACGGATGACAGTCTGTGGTTTGCCTGCCCACCCAAAACGTGTGGGAGGGCAAACCCAAGTCTTAATGCCGAGTGTCTCATCACTTTCCTTATCAAGTTTTTCACAGTCACTGGGAAAGGGTTGCACCCATCAGCAGGAGACATTCCAGACTGGGAGATGAGATGACTTTCCTACAGTTCACGTTGCACAGGATTCCTGCATAATCATACTCCGTATCTCATCTCTTTCTGCTGAGCGCCTTTTCCCTTCTGTGAAATTTATTGTTGCTTCTTCATCTGAATATAAAGGAAACTCACAGGAGAAAGCAGAAGTTTAAAGCAAAAAGAAAACATTGCAGTTCCACAAAGACCTTAGAGGCATGGCCAAGGTTGTTCTGCGGTGACTCTGAGTACCTGCACTTTCAGGAAGTCTTTGACTTTCTCTAACAAAAAGTTAAAAGAGCAAATAGTCACAGGACAAGCAGAGTTGTATTTGATGGCTGAGAGTTGTGGGGCATGAGCAGGCTGGCAATTCTCAGCATGGTAAGTGCTAACAAGGAGACAGTCCAAGCAACTTATCTAGAGGAAGTGTTTGAAATATGTCACCCTGGAAAGGAGGGGAAACCACTGCAGCCACAAAGCTGTACACAACCCATCATTGGTTCATGACTCAAGAGAGAGCTGTGAAGAGCAACAAAGAGACCTGACAAGATGGAACGAGATGGCAGGAGGGAAAAAATGCTGTCGATAACAGTGGTGTAATACTTTTGGAGCCTTGGGTCTGCTGCCCCTCTGGGGTACTCGCTCAGCAGCTGCATGAGGAGGTGAACTTCTCTTCTCCATGCCCTTAGTTTTTAGGTCTCAGGTAGTTTAAATAGTGTTTCTGGGTTTGGAGCTGTAGGCATGCACTTTTGCCAATGTCCAGATACCTGCATTTTGAAACAGATGCCTCATGACAGACCTTTTCCTACTTCCTACCTGGAAGTCCTCTGTCAGCTTGGTGCTGCTGACAGATGCCATCTCATTCCTCTTCTTCCCTCTCCTTCCTCCTCCTCTTACTGCTGCTGATGACCAGGACTCTCACCCTCTCTCTGACACCCACTGCGTTGCTTGTCAGGCTGGCTGTGGAGCTGATCCAGCTACTTGATCCATCAGAAAATGTCCTTTGCTTCTGATGTCCGTTGTCCTCTGGTTTTGTGGGCTGCTTCAGCTTGGAGAAAGATCCAAGAAGCACCAGTGCTGAAGGATGGGAATCAACACAACTGCATGGCCATGGTGTAGAGGTGTTGAGGGGTTGAAGCAGGGCATCACCTCTTGACAGCAGTGGCCTTGTCTTGCTCCAGCTCATTTATGGTGCCCCAACAGAGCTCAACAACATCTGTCCCTGAGGTAAGGCTGGGTTGGGTGCTCAGTTTGCCGAGTGCTGTACAGCTCTAGCCCAATATGGGATTTCCCAAAAGAACCAGAAAGATTTGTGAGTATCTTTGTAAACAGCAACATCAAGATGCCACAGAATGTACCATAGCTATTAGAAAACAAGCAAGATGCTTCAGACAATTAGAAAATGAGTGAGAGGATGCCATTTACATCTGCAAAAGCATTATAAGGTCATATGTCCCGCAAGGTGTGCTCACCTTAGTGGCAGGCCAGTCTTTTTAAAGAGAATAAAGAAATCTAGTGACAAAACAAGTGAAGTGATGGGAGACTTCTCAATGGAAAGTCAACAAAAAGGCTGAGCTTGCTCAGTTAGACAGGAGGTGAATGAAAGGGAACAGAAAGGATCATCCTATGGCACAGAAACTATGAATATAGCACTGTCCGAGTTAAAAATGAAGTGAAACAGAAATGTTACCATTTCCAGTAAACAGTAAATACTTTTCCAACAATCTGTCAAGTTCATTGTCACAAGATATGAAGAAAGTAAAGGCACTGTTAGGCATTTAGACATTTACATCAATAAAATAGTATGTATTGTTAACTGGAAAATCTAAGGAGGCAAATGCTCACATCAGAGGTGATAACCCACTTTCTTTTCCTGGTGCAGGTGAATTAGAAACTATTTTGGAGATCACACTACTCCACAACTACTTAATAAGATCCTGGCACCTTTCTCAGAAACATCTAGAATTGGCCAGTCAGGCAGGACATGAAATGCTTTAACCTTCTATGGAAATCCTCCTATTCCTAGCACAATGCAGAAATCCCATGTGAACGCAATTGCAATGGATATTGGGAGCTCGTTTTTTCTGACACTAAGAACCAGGAATGTTTGAAGGAATGGGTAATGGTGTGACCCCATATGCCCATCTCTGTCTCCAAAAATGGCTATTGCAGGATGCAGTGACAGCCTCCAAGCAGCCATATAAAGGCATTCAGGGCAGACTACAAGACCCATCTCATCTTTTTCTCAGCTTTAACCCAAGAAATATTGAGCAAATCATGTAACCCAGAATTATAACACATTCTCTCAACAAATGGCACCATGGGCTGGTAGGACATGAGGATTTTCTGGTGCATATCGCCATAGAGGCTAAGAGAAGAACAGCACCCACCTGTGAACAGTGTGAGGCAGGAAAGAGAGATTAAGAAGCCTGTTTCATGTTAGATTAACAGCTCTTAATGGCTTTTTGGTCTGCCATTCTGTATGAATTTATAGTAGAGAACTGACTTGTTTTGGATCCATAAATAATAATAAAAAAATGTTGGGCCAGATAATCTTTCTTCTCCACGCAGAGGAGGATTTTGCAAACCTTTCAGAAACACCACGTCTTGTTGCATTTGGGTACAGAAACTGAAGTTGCCTTGAGGCAGCTTTAACTTGTGTGACCGACACTTACAAAGCGAATAACAGTAGGTTTTACTGACCTTGGCAAAATCAGAGGTCATATTTTCACAGCCCTTTTAGACATATTCCCCTGACGTATTTACTGCAAAAATGGTTCGTTCTGTACCTTTACAGAATGTAATGCATGTCCTCACCTTTATTCGTCTCTCTTCAAAGTATTACTGAGGCTATTGAGAAGGAAATTAAGTTCCTTTTAGAACACTTCAGTACAATTATTCAGGGCAGGATTCTCTGCCATGCTCTTGGGTATTTTTATATTTATGAGTTCTCTTTAAGGCTTTAATGGGGCAGCAGTCAGAGGAAGATGAACCAAATAGAACCCTTAAAGATGGACTTGGTACATTAGGGGTAGATTTGTATTCTCATTAGCCTTATAATTTTTAATCCTCTAACCACTGGCAGTAATTGCAATGTGACTTGTATTTGAATGAGATACAATGTAGGGTGAATGCAGTTTCCAGAGAGTGACCCTTCCTTACTCCACTAGGAAATGACAGTCCTTTCCTGCTGAAGAACAGCTAGCTGATGGACGAGGGAGCTTATTGGATCAGTATATTTTCATTTTCTCTGTAAAGGAAACATCACTGCTAACATTTCAGGTAAAATAAGGAAGAAGACAAAACATGGTAAAAGAACAAGGTTCAGAGGGTTTGCAAAAGCCTAATACCAAGTGTTCTGCTTCCCTTCATGTGTTCTGTGAGCTGCCTCTTTCAGTTCAAAGTGAAAGCAAGCAATGCCAAGGCAGGATGGAGTTGTACCATAACTGTGTGTGGGCTCGTATAAATTTACCGTAAATCTGAAGCAGCTGATGGAGATTAGCTTTCAGTGAAAAACACTGAGTTACCTCACATGTAGCCTAGCCTGAAATCAGTTCCTATGGCTCAAATGATGCAGTATGAGAGGACTTCGACCAGCCAGCCTGGAACCCCAGCTAGCTCAGTACTGTGTCTCGAACAGTGACTGGTAGGGGATAGGAAAATGGTTTTGGGGTGACAGTGATACAGGTATGTTCCCAGCTTCTGGCAATCTCTACCCTAGAAACTTCCTGAGCATCTTTGTGCATAAATAGCTCAGTATGGTCTTTTCCTATGACTTTGTCTAAGTGCTTTTTGGAACCCATGCAAACTTTTGGGATTTACAGCATCCTGTGGCAATTTATTCCTCAGTATAACCTTTCTTTGTGAAAAAGTGCCACCTTTGTTTTGAAACTACTACCTAGCAGGTTCAAAATTTGATGCTGTGTACTTCCCGTCATAGAGGAAGAGTAAATAATCATTCCCTATCCAACTCCTCCATGCCATTCAAGGTTTCCTAGATGCCTGCAGTCTCCCTTCTCAGTATCTAGGTTAAAGCCTCCTAGGTTGTTTGCTTGAGTCTTGAATAGTTTTTTCATACTTTTAATTCCTTGTGTTTCATGTCTCTCCTTTTTGTAATTGTGGTTTTTTTTTTGTTGTTG